>JAAAKG020215979.1:0-22099 GCA_010014905.2 Druon quercuslanigerum
GGAGTAAGAAATGAATGTATAACAGGAAAAGATAAGAAAGAGAGGAAAGAGCAAAAAGAAGGATTAATAGTAGAAGAGGTTAAGATGAGAGGAGAGACGTGGAAGATAGTGGGGGTTTTTGTGAACAGAGATATGCAGGAGAAAGCAGAGAAGTTAAAAGAAATGATGGAAGAAAATAAAGAAGATATTAGATTTATAATAGGTGGGGATATTAACGCGAGAACAGGAGATAAATGAGGAAGGGAATAGGAAGAAGAGGGAGGAAGAAAATCAAAAAATAAAGTACTGAATATGAAGGGAAGGAAGTTGTTAAAAAGCTTGGAGGAGTTGGGATAGTTTATCTTAAACAGAAATATAGAGGGAGATGAAGAAGGAGAATATACGCGCTCACGAGGAGAAAGAAGAACGGTAATTAATAATGTGATAGTGGATGACAAGGTAAGAGAGAAGGTCAAGAAATTAGAAGTAGGAGGGTATATTGATTCGGATCACTTTCCATTAATAGTGACATTAGAGAGAGAAAAAAGTAATAGTAATAGTAATATGCATAAAAAGGAGGCAAAGATAAAGAGTGTAAGTAAACGAGATTGGTCAAGGCAAGGAAAAGAAAAGTTTAGAGAAAAGGTTAGAAATATCAAAATGGGAGAGGAAAATTTGGACGAAGAGATGGAAAAAAATTATAGGAGAAGTAAAAAGAGGATTAGAGTGCACAAACAAAAATAAAGTTAGTAAAGGGAGGAATAGAAGTGGATGGAATGAGGAGTGTAAAGAGAAATAGAAGGAGGTAGGAAATGAAATAGGAAAGTGAAGAAAAGAAACAAGTAATAAGCAGGAATATTGAAGAAGAAAGAAAGAGTATTATGAGTTGTGTGATCAAAAGGATGGAAGAAGAGGTATGGAAGGTAGTAAATAAAGAAAGAAGAATAAAAAGAGTAAAACAAGATATTGAAATGGTAGAATGGAAAAAAATTTGTTTGGATTTGCCAGGAGAAGTAGAGAGAAAAGTCAGGAAAGGAGGAAAATATGGTAGAGAAAGAGATGAGGAAGAGGACATAACAAGGGAAGAAATAGTCAATGTGTTAGGAATAATGAAGGATGGAAAGGCACCTGCTATAGATGAGATTCCAAATGAAGTATGTAAATATAGAGGGACAGAACTAGAGTAATGGGCATGGATAATGTGTAATCGAGTATGCAGAGGAGAGGAGTGGCCAGAGTTATGAAAAGAAGGAGTAGTGATGCCAATAGTAAAGAAAGGCAAAGGAGAGCAGGTTGAAGAATATAGGGGTGTGACTATGATGCCAATACTGTATAAAGTATATGTAACTGTTTTGTCGGAGAGATTGAAGAAAGAAGTTGAGTCAAATGAGGCTGCAAAATATTATGAAATATATAAAAGGTTCCATAATGTTTTCATTACACTCAACTTTTGTCAATCTGTTGTCAAATAAATTTTCTTTTGGGCATTTTTAAATTTTGTTTTGCGGATCAATTATTAATCCTTTTTGCCTTATAATTACATTCCCATCCTAATGAGAAGGTGTCGGTTTGATGAAAAATTTCACTTTTTCCAGTTTCATCAAATCTCCACGTTTTGAGCCCTCCTGAGTCAGAAAAAATTATTTTCACGAAGGTGACTTTTTGTCTGTCCGTCTGTCTGCCTGCAGTCTGTATTCTGTAGGCACGATAACTTTCGAAAGATTGATCTGATTGGATTCTGCTTTAACCCACTTTTTTAAGTCCTTGAAAGAAAGAACAAGTTCGTAAACCATATATTTTTGATGAAAATTCAAAAAGTGAGCACATTTTCAAAATTTTTGAGAATATTTTCTTTTAGATTTAAAGATTTAATGTGAGGCTATCTATAGTACTGATATGAAGAAAAAAAACGAAAACTAAAAAATTCCATTTTACAGCCAATCTTTGTAAGATACGAAGCAAATGAAAAAAAAAACTGAAAGAGCCACTAAAAGTCAGGTCTGGCAAGAGGAAATATTATTTATAATAAATTTCATTTTAAAATAAATGCATGTTTCTATTTTCTAGAAATCAGTGAAATTTGCAAAAAAAAACAGGAAATAGAAACTAAACGAAAAACTATTTGATTTTACGAAAAAGACTTATATTCTACAAAACCTTCTCATTACTTACCTCGTACTACTCACTCGATTTTGTCCAAAATACAAACTTTTCTGCATACATGATACTTATCTCAAATGTATAAAATGTCTCACTAAAACGTCTGACGTGATTCAAAGAATTACGAAGTAGCGAATTAAATTGATTCCTTTAGAAACTAAAAACTAAAAAGCCACTAAAAGACATAATGAGGCAGTAACAAAAACACATGCAAGATATTGTGAAAACGATATTTTAAGAACTAGATAATTTTGCGCGATGTGTTTTTAAACTTATTGCATTGAAATTTTTTCTAATTGTATAACGCCAGCCCAAAGGAGTTTCCTGCATTTCATTTCAAGTCATACATTTAACCTCGCCAGTATACATGTTTATTTTCACCCGTCTTTCATCTCAGATTGAAGCACATCTTTTAATGCATATATGCCACGAAGAACTGTATTATATCTGTCGAGTATGACAAAAACGTCTCCATGGGATGTTGATAATACGGTTTTTTCTTCGGTTGGCATGGACTTTTTTTGCCTCTCAGTTGAATTGGTTTATCGTGAGGAAAAGTGTATCTTCGAATTTCGAAAAGACGGTCTGGATTCCTGTTAGGTATAAGGCGAACAGATCCGCGTTCTTCAGGATTATTTCCAAGTACGCGTATAGAAGAACGTCTGGCAAGAGGAGACCCGGACCTAGCCCGAAGAGGGGGCTCGGCATTAGACGAAGCACTATCAGGAGAAGACAAGGATTGTGGTCTGGCCGGAAGAGTTTCGTTAGGTAAACAGTCAAAGTGTAAACTCAGTTCTTGCAACAAGAAAGAGAGCGTTAATTTTTATGAAATATTTTATCGGATTCTAATTTTATTTTCTGGCATATTTTTTCCTGCCAGAAAGAGAACTACATAAATGCATTTCTTCAACTAGAATCGCTGCCGAACTAAGCTCTTACCATCTCTAAAGGTTCCTGAACGATCACATGTCATAAGAGGAATTATTACTTGCATTTCAGTTTCCCAGCAGGGAACGACAGACTCGAGGTTGTCTTGGTTTACTAGGGACTTTTTTTGCATCAGTCCTCTGCCAGACTGCTAACATAATGGTAACAGCTAAGCGCTCATACAGACCGAAAAACTTTGTGCGCACATGCAAGGAATGAGCATTCACTGGCTCTGTGATTTCCCGCAAAATTTAAAAATGCAAACTTCAATAGCTGTAACGTTAATTTTTGCAACAACAAAAAATTATTTTTTCTTGTAGCGGATAAGTTTCCTAAATTATAATTTACGATAAAATTATGATCATTTCGCATACAAATCTATAAATAATTAATTTTTAAGGATATGGAGGGTAAAATTTTTTAATACAAAAATAGTCAATTAAACTACAAAATATTTCCAGAATCGTAATTTTTATTTAAAAAAATTAACTTTTGACTAATTTGACGTCGAATAATCTGAAGAATTTTATCTATTTTAAAGAAATGTCCTTTAAAACAAATTTTTAAGCTTCTTGATTTTTTCAAAAACAAATGTTTAAACATTATAAGCATTGCTTATAATAATCTATAAATAATTACTTTTTAAGAATTCAGAGGGGAAAATTTTTAAATCTATAAGTAATCTATAAACAACAATTTATTGGTAAAACGTAATTTTTATGTTATATAATTAACTTGCAAGTAATTTGACGTCAAATAATCCGAAGAAATAATTCTTTTTAAAATAATTACTCTTAAACGTTGACAAAAATTTTTGAAAATTTTTGTATTTTTCAAAAACAAATTTCTAAACCTTGCCTGTTTTGTTTAGTATCCATTGACGTAACTACCAATAATTTTTATATTTCGCATTAGAAGTTACTGAATAAATGTTTTAAAAATTTTTTGAAGCAGCAGAAAAACATTTGTTAAAGGATATTTCAAACATTTCACTTTAAAGCTTTAGAAACAATTTTCATGTTTTTTTCCATCGATGTGACCGGTCGTTTCATTTTTTCACACACAGTAAGAGGAAAAGCACTTTTTTCATTCAAAAATGTCCAGAGCCTTTAAGTTTATTTGATTTTAAATTTTTTGTTTAACCTAAACTAAATTAATGATATTAATCATTTAGACAAACAAAAATAATTTACTCCTCTCAACTCAGAATTCATAACCTCTTTTTCATTAAAATCGAATTTTTTGTATCTGTCACTCCAAAATCTTATTTTAGGATTAGAAAAATTCTCTTTAGGCATTTTTCAATCATTAAATATTATAAATATTAAATCTGAATATTTATACAATTCAAAATCAGCGCGCCAAGAATGACCAATGGGGTTGTCGGCGCGACGCAAGCGCAGTTTAAAAAGTTCCTTAGATTAAGGACACTGGATTACTAAGGTGATGAGTGGGGGTGTCTCGACGGGCGACTTTCATCTACTGAAAATAGCGAGGTGGAAAAGTTTATATAATATAAATATAAGTTTATATTTTACACCAAAGACTAAATAGTATCTTTTCAGTAAAAACATCAATTTTAACCGCGAATGACCTTCCATACAAACTCCGTAAAATCTTCTCACCATTTGTCACCGCAAACTTTATGACTGCCGCTACCGACATTCAAGTGTTTAAACAAGATATATCATTTTAAAACAAATAGTTAAATTTTCAACTGAAAAAGGTAATTTTTAAGCATGCAGTCAATATTTAAATTTTCAAACAGAAAATGGTTTATAAACTAAAATGACGAAGCGTCAATTATTGCAGAAATAGTTATTAGTTGATATTTTAACCTCAAAAGATAATAATTTGAAACAAATAGCAATTAAGTTCAACAAAAAATAACCTGTTATTGACAAAACAGATAAACAACTACCCCAAAAAAATCTTTAAATGAATAGTTGCATTTCGAGCCAAACCGAAAAGATAAATTATAATCTTATTGTCAAACTATTTTTTATAAAACAGAACTTCTAGATACCTACACAAAAATAATGTTTAAATTAGAATAGCAATTGGGACATAGTGTAGATCAAATCACACAAATTCTGATTTTTGTAGAGATGTAAGGATGTGCGTATAATTAGATATATTATATTATTATATTTACCAAAAGAGTGCAGGATAACGGCGAAGAATAAGAAGAAAGGAGGAGCTATACTTATCTTCTCTGATTAGAGAAAAAACTGATTATTGTATTAGTTAAAAATTTGATAACGAATGGAAACGACGAATATTCTAGTACCTAATTAGTTTATATAATACATGAATCATATCGTGATATTCGTTATTTCACAGATAGTGGGCCTCTAGTTTGTCCTTCTAAGATATTTGCAATCCATTAAAGTCAGTTTCAAGGAAAGAATGGGATTACTAAATTTTTAAAAACTAACATACAACTTTCCACAATACTTAACGTTCAGGAAATATTCATCGTTTAGTTAAACTTTTTAATTCAACTCGAATAGGTCGCTTTTTTGGCCTTGCGAATGCAACTAAATCACAAATAAGATTTCAATACCGCTCCTTTATGTATCCCGATTTCCAATCCTAGCAACAACTGATATTAACTTGTTATTTTATATTTAAGTCATTTTGAAAATTTCTACAGATTTCGAAATAATTTCAAGATTTTTAATATTTTGAAAATATAAAAAGAATACCAAATGTGTCAAGAGAGGTCAAAGTGTTTTATAAGATATCCAGGTATTTTAAAAGAAACTATTTCACGATAGTTTACATTTTGTATGACATCCGAACATCATGATAACTCATAGTAAATTCAAAGATTTTATAATCCTTGTTTAGAACTGGTGAATTTAAACAATCTGGAAATTAAAAAAAAACTAAAACAGCCACATAATATATCAATTCGGAAGTTATAAGATTACAAACATACCGGTTTCGCATTTAAATATATTAATGATGATGATATTTGGATTTGACTTTGAAATTCTTCTTCCTTAAATTATTAGGGTTGTGAGTTATATAATTATGATTATCTCTCATTTACTAAGTTCGCATCCTTCCACAGTAACACACTTCAAGGACCTGAAGGTTTCTATCTTATCGGCCGTCGTAAAGTTTCCACAATTAGGTTTAAACTCAGAAAACCGGTAATGCGCCTGCTTATAGTTGATGGCGCTGCAGGTAGCTTGGCAGTTGCAAAGTAAAGTAGGGTGCGCCTAGTTAGGGGTTACATTAAATTTTTAAATTTGGGTATGTAACAGCTGCATTTTTAGCTTTTTTAATGCATTCTCTATACAGATTTCGTGAAAATGCATGTTTTTATGTATGTATTTTCAGTTTCGCAAAAATCTCTATTCCAGCAGTGAACATGTTTTATTATTACTTAGCAATACTCTTTCTAGGAACCACGTGACCTTGCAGCTCGCGAAAGGAATAAAGGGTCTAATCGGACTAGAGACTTGAAGATTATGAGTCAGAGGGACAAAATCGCGAGTTGTTGATGCTCTGGGGAACTAATAGAATCTAGTCTGATAGATCTAAACTAATCCTGCAAGGATTGCTACTTTGGGATCGATTTTTCCAGGGTATAACAGTAAAGCAACCTGGAATAACGAAAGCGCGACTTCTCATGCTCCCAAGCCTAGCAGTACTATGTAGATTTGCCGCCTGAAAGCAGCTCTCTTTAGAGGGTTTCTTATTTGCCTGGCTACTCGTGGGACCAACTTAAGTCACCCAGTTACAATAAACAAAAATTATGAGGGTTTTAATCCGGAAACCGCCTCTAACTCATCACCAAGGGCGGTTGGCTTGTCAAGGACTGACCATCTTATCGTTGCCCTGAAATCAAAGGCCCACAAAGCTCAACCTACGGGCAAGAAGAGAAAGGTCTCCAAGAGTAATCTCGAATTGGTCTATTAGTGACTGAGACAGCATTCTCAATAATGCATATTAAGTTATTAGAGGCACTGGACTGGTCCCTCTGGAATAACCCCTAAGCGGATGTATGATAAACTTGATATATGATGAATGGCACCTGGGTGAGGTGTCTTAAACGATGACTCTGAGATACCGGGTGACCTTTTAGAGTAAGCAGCTGTATCCTTGCATTGAAGGTCTAAAAGGACGGACGAATTCTTTCCCTTGCTGTTCGTGCGAATAACAATGACACAATCAAACTACTAAATAGTTATAAATGCGATTCAAAATATTTGACCGCACAAAGCAGCCTACAATGGGTCAACTAACATTGCTGATCGCCCTTGAGTTCGGGGTGCTGCAAATAATAAAGATGGAAACACGGCGACGAGCCAACGAAATGCTCACATTGATTCGACCAGTCAACTTAAGAATGTCTTGTTCTACTGCTACGATGCTGCCATAAACACTCAAAGCTTCAACATGTTTCGCATCATTGCGAAATCAACGTGCTTACCTCTTCATAACTGAATGTGTGCGCAAAGAGCTTCCTTAACCGCTACATGACCAAGCTAAAGACAAAGATAAGAAAACGATATTGATGCTAACCGCAAAAAGCAGGCATCTTCTGAGAGATAATAGTGATTTCAGGTCAAGGAGGAACATTAACATACAACTTCCTCCTAAGACCGTTTATGGTTCTGTGAGAGCCTTGACTAATTAAAACCAAAGGCATCAACAGAACAAGAAGATTGGATAGACAAAACAGAATACGTCTCGTTTTCAGCTTGTGCTTGAGTACATAATATCTGGTAGACCGTTCACAAAAAGTTTTCAAAAGTTCACCCAAAAACTGAGGACCATCAATCACATACTGAGAAAGTCAAACCTACTGACAATCAAGCGGCATATTGATAAGAAAATACTGGTATTATATGATCAGTGAAGAAAAATAAAAAAGAAGGAGAGCTAGATCAGGAGAATTACCATTTTTTTGATGGCCCACCGCGCCTCTTCAGTGCTTCCCCTGTTTCTGCAAAAAATCGACCAAACCTAACAAGGTAGATAATTTTTGGAAAGTGTCATACAAGATCCCGAAAACAGTGGAGCTGAAAGAAGATACTGATAATGTCATCCGCTTCAAGGAGCTTTGGGACAGCCCTATAATATAATGTATGAATGTCCATCAATCACTGGAGAAGAGTTGTAAAAAGCACTGAGGGGTACAAAGAACTTTTTGCTGCAGTACCAGAAGGTATCAAGAACTTCTGGTGAAAGAAGTTTACTTCCAGACAAAATCATCTGGCCCGCATATTCATTTCATATATAAAGCCAGAAACGCCCATTTGAAAGTGGCTAGTGTTAGGACGCACTATACTCCTACCGAAAAAAGGCAACTTGTTCATCCCAGAGAATAACAGGCCAATCAATTCTTTGAACACACTCTATGAGATCTTTACGTCTGTCTTAAGCAACAGGATTGTTTGAAGAAGTGAGCCTGTGTGGAGAGAGATGTGCGAACAACGTGGCTTGAAAAAGGGTGTTGCAGAATTCTGAGAGAACCTGCTGATTGACAAATGCGTCTGCAAAGGCGCGGCATTTCATCAACGCTCCCGACCGATGGCCTGAAGTTACTACCAGAAATCTTTCGAAAATATCGAAAAAATATCGAAAATATCTAGTGACAAACAACAACGTCATCTTCTATAGAAGCGTTTTTAGGGCTTCTTTCAGGGCGACATTAAATATCGCCAAGCAGTACCCATGAAAGATTGGTATGCACTTTGGATTAGACAAGCGTAGGAAAATTCATCTGAATAAAGGAAAGATTATTGGCATTGCCGAGGACCCTGAGCTTATGGATGTAAGTGTAATTAGATATTTTAAATAGGAAAGACCTGTGTAATGTCTCTCTGAAGCAGATACAAGCATATTATTTAAAACATTTGGTCTTTAAATCTGTCGAAATTGAACAAGGTACCTGCTTAAGGCCCTTGACATCGCTACACGTAATATCATGCATATTTATAAGAGCTTCAATGGCAATTTGTCTGTTAATTATCAATTTCTCTTCATAATATAATTGTTCAAAGGACGACCCACATTGTTGCAAAAGGCAGAGATGCTCTCCTAAAAATAGTCACAGATGATTGGCAAAGGATTAGCATTTAGGACTAGCGATCCTTACGAAGCCGCGGAGCAGTCGGCTGAGACCCTTTGCCTGAGTCTTAACATCAGCAGTTAGAAAACTGCATTACTCTATTCAGATGTTTTTTTTTATCCGACGTAAAGAAAGCGTGGGATTAAAATTTCCGCCAAGAGCTACATGACAAGAAACTGCACGAAAACTTTTACAGAAATGTAGAAGAGCAAGTAGAACGACGGTCGTGGGGGCTAAAGCGCACGCTTCGGACCCAATATGTTCATCTACGAAGAGTCGTGAAACCGGTACCTCTAGAGAAAAAGGTTCCCTAAGTACTTAGGGATGTTGCTCTTGGTGGTTTGGCACCCACCCTAAACTGCAGGTCTCTCTCCCCCCGCCAAGTAAGTGTTTGGGAGAAGTATAAAGAATATGGAAGAAGGTACAAAAAAATGTAAACCCTTAGGGGACACATTAGAAGCTTCCATCCATAGAAGAATAGTCCTTGTCAATAGAACCAACGTTTGCTTTTTTCAACTTATCAGGGGTTAATTATGTGATTTAAGAGGATCTCTAAAAGACGTCGAGGATGAATGTAAATTGACGAAAAAAATTGTAAAAAAAAAATCTACTTTTAAATGATAGAGGGGAAAATGAAAATAAAGTGAGTGTAATTAAATTGACCGATGATGAAGCTTTTGCACTGATTGAACATAGAATGCAGATGAAGAATGAAGATGAAGATAAAGAATGCAGATAGTTTCAATTCTATCCATAAAAGATGAAATTTGTACTAAAACTGAGGAATTTTTAATAAGAAACAACAAATTTTCTTTTAAAAGGGTTATTTTCTATCAAAGATTTGCATTTTTATCCAAGACGGATACAATTTTTCTTAAAACAGATGAATTTCTATTTATAATTTTTTTTTATTTCAAAATATATGGGATTTTTCTTCCAGAAAAGATTTCAGTTGTATTTTTAACCCCAGAATGTTAAATTTAAACAAAAAGTACATTGTTCAAGAAATGTTAACAACTTTGTTAAAATTTGCGAAAAAAGTTAACTTATTAGCCACAAAATATCAATTTTAAACAAAAGGCGAATGTTCTAGGAAAAGAGTTAACTGTTGAAATTGCGACCAAAAAGAATGCATTTTTTAGAAAACTCTTTGATTTCCAAACAAATAATACAATTTATGAATAAAATAATTATCTTTAGGAGAAAGTTATTGCGAATTTTTAAAAATTACGTACATGAGTGTCACGTAATCTAAGTACGATCTTTTATTGAATAATACCTTAAAAATTAAATTTACTCTTTTACAAACAAAAATATGCAACCAATCAGGTGCTCCACAACAAGATATGCAAAATATCGCAAACTACGATTTCCTTAGAAAGGCGTCATGTTCTGGAGTAATGTTGCTAACATTTACTATCCTAAATTTTTTTGAGATTACTCCACGCCAGCCTAATGGGGATTCCTGAATTTCACTTAAAGTCATATATTCAACTGCGCCACTGTCCATGTTTATCTTCACTCGTTTTTCATACTGATTTGGAAACTTATCTCTGAATGTATATATTCCACGCAGAATTGTATTATTTCTTTCAAAAATAGCAAAGATGTCACCATTGGACGTTGATAATACCATTTTTTCGTCGGTTGGCATAGGCTCAAACTTATTATTCTTTCCTCTCAATTGAAGTGGTTTATCGCGAGGAAAAGTGTATTTTCGAACTTCGAAAAGCCGGTTTGGGTTCGTGTTGGGAATAAGCCGAACAGATCCGAGTTCTTCAAAATCACCTTTAAGTACGCGTAAAGCAGAACTGCTGGCAAGAGGAGACCTAGACCTGACCCGAAGAGACGGCTCGACATTAGAAGAAACAGGGGCCAGAGAACTCGGAGAATCAGTTCTCGCTGGAAGAGGAGATCTTTCAGGAGAACGCCATATTGCAGGAAGAGAAGAAGTCCGGGAACGAGAAACACCAGGAATGGGGTCCCCATTAGGCAAACAATCAAAGTGTAAACTCAATTCTGCAACAAAAAACAGGGGATTATTTTTTTATTACATTCTCATCAGAGAAAGTATTAGATTAGTGTGAAATTTGACCACCAAGTTTTTCTCAAATATCCACGTTCTGATTCCCCCTGAATCTTAAAAACAGATTTTTACAGTCTGTCTGTCTGTGAACACGATAACTTGTGAAAAAATTATTCTATAAGGTTGGCCTGTGGTACACTCTTTTAAGGTTCGAAACTAAAGGTCCAGTTCATAAGCCAGCTATTTTGGATAAAAATTCAAAAATAGAGCACTTTTTGAATATTTTTAAAACCACTTTTTTTTTAATTTAAAAATTCTCTGTACAGTTTCTTATAGTATTCAAAAATTTCATCAATTTATCTTAATAACGTTTTTCAAAAACCCAAAAATTACCGGAGTTATAGAATTTACAAAATTCCAAAAAACACACAAAAATGATTATTTTTAACTAAATAACGCACGAAATGGAAAAAGTAAAAAAAAAATGTTTTTAGGCTAAAATTATAAGTCAAATTATTTTCTTTTCAAATAAAATAAGCATCCTCACAAGGCTTTAAAATTTTATTTTAAAATATTAAGAAATTTCGAAATTGGTTTATATTTTTTCAAATTAAAAATTATTTTTGAAATTTTTTCAGAACTTCTAAATAACTTTTAAAGTATTTTAATCTGTCCTGAAACTTCTAGAAAATCCTGCGAATTAAAAAAATTCTTTAAACTTAAATTTACAAATCAGAACTGAACACTTATTATTTTTAGAACAAATAATTGTAATTTTAAAATAAAATGTAGATTTTTGCAGATTGAAACATTGAAAAAAAGACACTGCAAAATTTAAAGGATTTGAAAAAAATGTGCAGGATTTTTTAAAATCTGTAGGAAAAATTCTATTCATTTTAAAATATGTTTAGAAGGTCGAAACAACGTTTTAGCACACTTCGTTTAAATTACCTGACATTATTTTAATTTTTTAATTAATTTTGAATCTTCAAACACTTTTAATTTGTAATTGTTTAAATCTTCAAGACTGCACTTTACACTTCCTTAAATTAAAAATTTACGCTTAAAAATGAAAAGCTAAAATGAAGAATTTTTAAAGTAAAAGATTTTTGAATGACGCGTTCTAATCTAAATTATATAATAATTTAAAAGTATATTATTTTAAATAATTATTTTCAAAACTGTTGAAATCAAACTTGGACACTCTTAAAACTTAAAATTAAATTTTTACTCAACTTAAAAAACTTTTAAATGAAAATTGCAATTGGTGTACAATGCAGAATAAATCACGCAAATTGTTATTTACTTATAGATTTAAAAACTTGTTTATAATTAGAGATATATTCTATTATTATATTCACCAAAAGAATTGAAAATAATCGCCAAGAATAAGGCAATAGTTGAAACAATCCTCATCTTTTCAGACTGGATAAAAAGTAATTATTTTTCAAAAGAAGAATTACCTTATCAATCCCCTAGTGATATAGTTGTTATCTTTAATATTCTAGACGCCACGGCTGTCCTTCAAAGATAACTACATTTTATTAGTCATTTTTAACGAAAAACGTAGTTACTTAATTTGCTTAAACTGATAATACAATTTTTACAATCTTTTACGTTAAGGCAATAACAGGTTGTCCGTTTTAATCAAGGAAAAAAATTCCCACCCATTTACCGATTTTTTCCCGGGTTGCAAACATTTTCACGGACACTGAAATTTTAAAAATCAAACATTAAGGCTAAAAAAATTTCAATTTGAAGAAATAAAAACTAAGCTGAAAATGAAAACATTAAACGTAGTGCTCTTGAATTTTAAAATTTTAAAATTGAAGTTTAAAAGTTTTTTAATTCAGAAAATTTTCAAATTTATATCATTTTAAGCAATCTTAGCTAAAAATATTTAAAATTGAAAATATTTTGCTTGGAATTTTTATATCAAAAATTTAAAAAATCTATGATACACATTTTTTTCATTTAAAATCATTTTTTAAATTTTGTCCGAAATTTTTTAAAATGCTGCCGAATTACAGAAATTTTCTTTAAATCTTCCAGATTTATTTTGTATAATTTTCTAAATCTTTGTAAATATTTTTAAATATTCTCTTAAAATCTTTCACGTTTATTTTAGGTAATTTTGTAAAGCTTTGCAAATCTTTATGAATATTATCTTTTAAAATTAATTTAATATGTTACAAGTCGGGGTTCCGACTTGATCGTATTGTAAAATGGATGGATGGTGGGTGTCCGGTGATGCTGAGGGTACGGTAAGCCGGATCCTACCGGGACCTGTAACTTGTCGAGGAACCGTAGTTCTCGGTGCTGTATCGGGTCGGTTCGAGAGGAACCGTGGCCCGATGTTGGGGACGACCCTTCAGCCGTGTTGTCTCCGATCCTCTGTTGTTTGTGGCAGCTGGGCTCGTACCGGCAGCAGACGTTTGTTGTTGTTGATCTAGCATCTGCTGCTGCTGGAGCCTCGTTGTCTCTGCTACCGACGGCGCGAGGCCGTCGGTATTTTCTTTGGTCTGACGAGGAAGTATCCTCTATCGCTACCGTTTGGCAGAAGGACTCTGAGGCAAGAAGGCCTCGTCGTCGTCGAGAATGATAGCACCATCATCCTGGTCTACCTCCTGGTGCAAACGTTTGCGAAGAGAGGGGGTGCGAGGGGTGGAAGAAGGGGGAATAGGTTGGAAGAGGTTTAGGCGAGAGTCTGCCGGGATGATTACCACCGATCGGACGATGTCCTTCAGAGCTTCGGATGGGGAGGGAGAAGAGGAGTGTAAGCGGAAGTCTTCCAAGGAGGTGGAGGCGAGGGCTTTCCGCAATGTCGCCGAACGGCGGTGGAGGCGGGTTTGCTTGCGGGACGGGAGCGCTTGCTTTTTATTCCGGGAATAGGAGGATGGGATACAGGAGCGAGAGACAGAGGTCAATAGGCAGAGACAGAAAGAGAGGAAGCGAGGTTCGCGGAGCCACGATGAAGGCAAAACGACCCTTTCAGAGAGAAGAAAGAGCAAGGTCTACGGAGCCACCAGAAAGTCAGTCTGACCTTGAGAATGAAGAAGATAGAAGACAGTTTTACGGATCCACAAAGGCGTACTGACCTCAGAAAAAGAGAGAGAGAGAAAGAGTTCCAGGTTGGCGGGGCTAAGGAAGCGTACCGACCTCTAAAGAAGAATATGCGAGAGAGAGAGAGAAAGAGAGAGAGAAGGAGTGGTAGGTTCTTTAGAAAATTAGTCTTTGGTTTAAAATGTAACTAATTTCTTGTAAAATCATTTCTTTTGAATGAAAATTAATTTTTAACTGAAAATATAGTTTTTCCATTTTTTGTTAAGAATGTAAAATTCTTCTTATTTGTAAATAATTTAAATATTAATAATAATTTAAAATATGGATGAAATTTTTACCCATGGAAGATTCCAGTTTACTTTCTGACACCCAAATAACGATTCGGCGACCCCAAAAACATATAATAAACATGACCTGACCACTAGACTCGAAGAAAACTTCTTATGAAGTTTTTTGAGATTATATCAGAACCCTGACGCGCTCAGATTTTTTGGACTCCAGCACCATTTTTGAAATTTGATTTACAAAATATTTGAATCTTAAAAAAAACAGGTTAACTTTCAACCAAAAAGTATGACTTTTTATGAAACTTTCAAAATCAAAAAGACAAACATTTAAAAAATACGTGAAATTTTTTTCAACATCAAAATAACAATTGCAAACAACTTAATTTCCCGCTATATAGGGAATTTTTTTCAAGTATGATTTTTAACAAGATTGTTAAATGTTTAAACAAACAGTTGCATTTTTGTCCAATAGACGTACAAATTCTACTAAAAGAGGTAAATTTTTAAATTAAAAAAACAAGTTTTCAAAAAAACAGTTGAATTTTTATCCAATAGGATTTTAATAGACTTTTCAAAACATAAGTAGAAATTTTCATTAAAAAGCAAATTTTCTAGGAAATAGCTGAATTGTTAGAATAAAATTTACTTATCAGCAAAAAAATGTCAGTTTCCAACAAAATGTTAATTTTTTACGAAAAAAGCTGAACTTTTAACCCAAAAAGATAAAATTTTAAAAAAACAGTGAAATTTGCCACCAAAAAGGATTGCTTCAAACAAAAATTGGTAAGTTTTTGACCAAATAAAGTAAATGTCTCATTTGGGGCAGGTAACCCAGTTTGCGCGAATGCTCAGACCCTACAGCTCAATCCTTGGAAACCTTAAAAGTAAAAAATAAACAAACACTATCAACAGCTTAGTCACACTTTAGAACAGATAAAATATATTTTTGATATAGGTTTTATAGTCATTTTAATATGTATTCATATTTTTTTAACGTTATATTGTACATGTGCCCGTAAGGGACGATGGCGACAGACTAACTTCCGGCCCGAGGCCGTACGTACTAGAGTGGCAATCCACTCGCGACTCTCTCCTCACGCAATATAGAAGAGAAACTCCATGGCAACATCGGTCGCTGCCAGGTTAGGTTATTCTATGGCCGGTCACCAAAATATTGTCCCACGTATCGCCATCTTTGACTGGTCGAGTGTAACACTCCTTTCGGCTTATTAGTCAGAAACGATTAAAAATACAATAAAACAGCCAATTAAAAAATTCAAATAATAAACATATTCTTTTTTAAATTACGTGATTTATTATGCTGAGAAATTTTCACGTTAAACTTTTGCAAATTGCTGATTACCACTTAAATTAGGTGTCAGTATTTATTAAGGCGTATATCCCGCTACTGCAGGAAATCTGACATGGCGTCGCACTCGCGCACTACGTGGACTATCGGTTACCTTTGAAATTATAAAATTCGTTGAGACTGGGTGACGTACGCCTAAGGGAGAGTCGTTGCTTTCTTCTGGAGTCATATCGTTAATTGCACCACTGTACATGTTAATTTTAACTCGGTTATCATGCTGAGGTTCAGAGATATCTCTTAATGCATATATTCCACGAAGAATTGTATTATTTTTCTGCAATATGGCAAAAACGTCACCATTGGTTGCTGCTAATACCGTTGTTTCTTCGGTGGGCATGGGGTGTTGTTGATTATATGTTCCTCTCAGTCGAATTGGTTTATCGATAGGAAAGGTGTATCTTTGAATTTCAAATCGCCGGTTTAGATTAGTTTTGGGAGTAAGCCGTAAACATCTAAGTTCGTCAAGATTATAACCACGTATGCTTGAAAAAGAGCGATTGACAGGAGGAGACCTGGACCTGACACGAAGAGGAGGCTCGGCAGGATCAGAAGACCTGATGGAAGATTGAGGTCTGGCAGCAGGAAATATTATGTATAATTATAATAAATATTTGAATAATAAAATTTTATAATAAACAAGGACGAGATACACTATGATTAATAAATAAAATATATAAAATAGGTATATTAATTCAGTAAATTGTAGTATATAAATGAAATTGACCTTTCCAGAGAATGATGTCTCTGAGGAGTGCTAGAAGGTCTGGCAGGAGGAACAGAAATAATGGGTTCTCCGTTAGGTAAACAGTCGAAATTTGAACTCAACTCTGCAATCAGAAGCAGAGGATATAATTTGCCTTGGATATATTTTTTGAAATATTTTTCCGGATTTTAATTTTCTTTCCCGGCATATTTTTTTCGTTTGGAAGGAGGATTACATACCCACATTTCGTGAACGTGCATGAAAGATTATATGCATAAGGCATACAGGGGATTTAAGTTTCGTTACAAAGAGTTATTAAAAATCCTAATTTCAAAACAGTGGGAATAAAAAGATCTTACACTAAAAACCTTGTTACGGGACAAAATCAAACCAAGGAGAATAATTTTTACTCAAAATATAAACTTTTAACAAATGTACCGACTTTCAACCTAATACAGTTAAAATTCGATTTAATGATATTCTGTCACTCATCTCCATCACGCGACGTCAAGTTTTGGAATCACGAAATGAAGAATTAGCGAATAAAGGTTTTACTGTAATTGAGTTTAACGAGAAGTTCTATCTAAAAATGTTACAAAAAATGTTCTATGGATTTTTAAACGCTAAAGATCCTCAAACAACTTTTCCCGATAAATTGCGTCGTTTCTTGACTACAAATTAGAATTTTCGATTATCTGCATTCTAGTTTAGATAAATAAAAACAAAATAACCAGTCCTATTGCAAAATTGGTGAAACAAATATTGTAGGGTATTATCAATCTATAATTGCTTTTTAAGATATTTTTTCGTATTTTGCGCTGATTTTTTGAAAAATAAATGTTTTAGGTTCAAATTTCGGACAATTATAATATTTGCTCAATTCATAAATTATGAGAATGTAGTAAATTTTAATAAATTTGTATCTCTTTTTTAATTTTTATTTGTAATTTAATTTTTATGATTAAAACGAAAATTTCGCGTTCTATCAAAAATTATTTCACAAAACATTAGTAGATGTTATTTTTCACGAATAAAAAAAAACTACGCGTCCTATCGAGAAGTAATTATGAGTAAATTCGTAGATATTTTTTGGGATTACAATTTTCGCTTATTCCTCTTTTTGCGCGTCTCGCACAGTGTGATCTAAAAATGAAGTTTTTGATTTCCCATTATTTTTTCTGCGTTTAAAATTTGACTTTTCGATATTTTTAGAAAATCCAAAAAAATTGTTAAGATAACCTTGCATATTATGCGTTGTTTGGCCTAAGCATTTCAAAATGCTTCAACTCAGATCATTTTATTTTCATCACAAAATTTCATTAGGATGAATCGTTTGGCTTCCTAAGTGCTAAAAACGGATAGAATGTTGAAAGTGCTCTATGTTTTTGAATTTTGTTTCAATATGGCTTGCTAATAAACTTGTTTCAAGAATTATCGTGGCCGGGGGGACAGACAGACAGACGCTATCGTCATAACTTGATTTTCGGATTCATGGATGATGAGAGTTTAAAAATGTTACTGTAAAAGAAAAATATTATAAATAATAAAGCTGGATGCTCAAACAAAGCAGAATAATATATAAACTTATTACAGATAAGATTAATGTTTAATCTTCAATACTTGAATGTTCCAACCGCAAATCAGAAATAGAAAAAAAGGTAATTTTTAAACAAATTGTCTCATTTTTCACAAAAATAATGCATTTCACGTTCATTGCAATAATAATAGTCTCAAAAAATAATAATATTATTGTTTAAACTATGTGATTTATTTCCATATGACATGCTAACTTTCAGTTGAAAGCCTCCCATATGTTACGAATTCTACAATCTCTCGGAATAAATTTCGGATCAATACGTACTCATTTCGGACCAACTTGAATAAATTTGTAGATAAATTAATAAACTGAAATAGAATGTATAGTAAATCCCAGAAATTCTTATTTGCGGATAGCTTAAAAATTTACTTAAAATTATAGATATATTACATTATTTTATTCACCAATAGAATTGAGGAGAAATGGCAATGATAACGCTAGACTAGAAGCAGTCCTCATCTTTTTGGTTTAAAGGAGGAAAAAATTATTATATCAATTTAGAATTTGATTAGGAATGTAACTGACAAATACTCTTGAGTTTTATCATATTAAAGGCGTCAAATTTATCTTTTCTGGACACTGAGATTTCATGAAACTAAGTTTCAAGGGAAAAAGTATGGTAAATAAGATCGTAGAAACTGATATCACCGTTTACTTAAGTCTCTTTGTGTAACATAAATCTGCCGTTTAGTAAAATTATCTACTTGAAGCCAAGTTAAGTCCCTTCCCTGGCCTTCAACTATCATAAATATTACCAGAATGGGATTTGAATTTCTTCTCATTCAAGAAATATCCACAGATTTCTAGAGAACTATAAGGAGTAAATTAAATTTATTTGTGATTATTAAATTACAATATAGGCTTACTTAATTACTTTGTTGTGAAGGGATTTTTAATGCTTTCTACAGATTTCTGAATAATCTAAAGATTTCGAAAGAATTCTAAATAGGTCAAATGGTTTTAAGGGATTTTGTAAGGCCTACAGTTATTCTAGAGATTTTATATTCCTAAAAACATTAAAGAAATTTTTTTATGTAAAAGTAACCATTGTTACGTTAAGGCAAAGTAAGTTAAGGCAAGATAAGTAAAGGCAACCATTGGATTGGAGAAAGCGATTGGGCCGGAGACAACATCAACTTTCAGACCTTGTTGGGACCGCTGAACCCAAATTCTGTGTCATTTTGAACCGACCGGATCAGGATCTAGGTCAAATGAAGGTCAAAATGAAAATAAACAATTGGTTAGTCGCGAGACACCGCTTTGAAATGTTTTTGGGGTTTTCCAATCCTTATCTGGGGCAGTTTTGACCCCAACATGTTAGCATGAAGATCTTTTTAAGGTCAAAATTGAGAAATCCATGGAGTCGAACTTGTGACGTTAAAATAGCCGCGGATTTAAATTCAGCGACCTCACAAATCTCTAAGAGTAAAGGATTTCTTCCATTCTGTATTTCTCTTAGCTTTGACATTAGGATGACCTTCATCCTGGCCTGATGGGGTGAAAATGACCTCGGATTTAGCGGCTTCAAAAATTTCTAAAAGTAGATGTTTTCACCAACCCAATTATTAACTCCATTTTGACCTTCAATTAGCCTTAATCCGAGAAACGTAGGAGTTAGGAATAAAATTAATTTGTTACTTTTATAAATGTTTGAAAAAAATGAAAAAGCAGAATTATTTTCTTTATTATTGAAGAATCATTTATAAACTTAATTTCCTTTTTTAAAATAAAAAATCTTTATATCTGAAATACCCAATCTAGAAGTGGTGATTCACGCATTCCAAGGTAACTAAAAACATAATGTAAACAGCCTCTAACAGAAACATTCACGCATTATGCAACCAATAAGGTTGTCAACAACAATGTATGCGAGATTTCGTGAACACGATTTAAAAAAAAGGATTATTGGTATAGACTATTGTTTGCTATTACAAATTTATAATTCCTTGAGATTGGGTGACGTAGGCCTAAGGGAGAATCCTGGCTTTCTTCTGGAGTCATATCGCTAAGTGCGCCGCTATACATGTTTATTTTAACTCGTTGTTCATATTTAGGTTGAGACTTATCTCTCAATGCATATATTCCACGAAGAATTCTATAATTTCTCTCCAATATGGCAAAGACGTCACCATTGAACGTTGATAATACCATTTTTTCTTCAGATGGCACGGGTTCTTGCAGATTATATTTTCCTCTCAATCGAATTGGGTAATCGCGAGGAAAAGTGTATATTCGAATTACAAATATCCGTTTGGGATTCGTCTTGGGAATAAGCCCAAGCAATTTTAGTTCATCAGGAGTATATCCAAGTATCTAAGTAGAAGAACAACCGGCAGGAGGAAACCTGGATCTGGCACGAAGAGAAGGCTCGGCAGGAGCAGACGACCTGATGGAAGACTGAGGTCTGGCAGGAGAAAATATTATTTGTAATTGTAATAAGTAATTAAAAAATCTGATTTAATAAACTTTATAATAAAATAGGATGAGATGCGCAAGGTAACCGCTAGATTTAGAGACCGGTAAAACGGGGAAATGACCGGGAATTTCACAAATATTTAGAATTCAGTTTACAAGGCATAAATCGAAAATCTACTTCAAAGAGTTTGCGTTTTACAATTGTTTTTTAATTTAAAGAATTTTGAAATTTAATCTTGAAAACTTAAATAATTAAAAATTAAAAACGTTTTAGGTTGCATATTTTGGATAAAACCCGTTTTTAGTTTATGAACTGTAAATATAAATAAATTATTTTTAAAAAAGAACCATAATTAATTTTTCAAAGCCAATCTAACTTCATTTAAAACGTCCGATTGAAACCTTATAACCTGTTTTTAACTTAAAAGTAACTTCGTAATAACCTATTTGTAATTAAAGGCTTTCATAAAATTAAAAAATTTTTGTTGGCCTAAAATATTCGATTTGTTATCCATGCAATTTCATATTTTTGAAGTAAGATAAATAATAATTATTTAATATTGAGCAATATTTTCCTATTAATAAAAACTAAATGGAAACCAAAGATTTTAAACTAAACAATTCGAAACTGAATTGTTTGTCATAGAATGCCTTGAATTTTGATTGCCATGTTCAAAAAACATTTAATTTGTAATTTAAATTTTTCCATTTTGGTGTTTAAATAGCAGTTGAACACTCATTAAAAATTAGAATCTTTCAAAGAATTGTGAAAGACTTCAAAAGATA
Organism: Druon quercuslanigerum; assembly: GCA_010014905.2. Taxonomy (NCBI): domain Eukaryota; kingdom Metazoa; phylum Arthropoda; class Insecta; order Hymenoptera; family Cynipidae; genus Druon; species Druon quercuslanigerum. Next base: position 21,404 of record JAAAKG020215979.1, read on the forward strand.
AAAAAATTTGGTAAAATTACTAAAACTCGTATGAAAAATTCTATTAATTTTAAAAAGATATGTAGAAGTTCTAGAAAAAATCAAAAATAATTTTAAAGTTCAATAAAGTTAAAACAACTTCTAGATTTTTTAAGATTTTAAAATAAAATGTTGAACCTTTTCAAGGATGTTTAAACTATTTAGGATGAAAATGATTAGCTTTTAATTTTCATTGATTATTTAATTCAGAACATTCAAAATGATAATACAGATTTGTACTCTTAGAATTGAATTTTAATCTTTGAAAATTTTGGAATTTCAAAACTTTTAACCTTCAATTTCAAAAGTTTAAAATTCAAGAGCTCCATTTTGAGAGCTTTAATTTGTAGTTTATTTTTCAATACTGCAAATAGTAAAGTAATCAACTTTAAAATTTGAATTTTAAAATTATATTAACCTTGAAAAATATTTGCGAACCGGAAAAATCCGGGAAATTACCAGGAATATTTTTCTTCGAGAAAAACGGCCACCCTGTAAGCGCTATTATTAAAAAATAAAAATATATAAAATATAAATATTAGTATAGTGAATTCTAATAAATAAATGGAATTGACCTCGCAGGAGAATAACTTGCTTCAAACAAAACTTGATTATCATCTCTCAGAAGTAATAATCGTACTACGTACCTAAAAACAGATATTAAAACTTAAAAATTCT
>JAAAKG020215990.1:0-22098 GCA_010014905.2 Druon quercuslanigerum
ACAATATCAGATTCGTAATTAGCGACCACGAAAAACCGCGAGTAACGAGTTTCAAGCGAATCTGATGAATTTTTCCATAAAGTGTCCGCTATATTGGTTTTTTGAGGCTGTATAATTAATAATTAAACAAATAATTAAAACTTCAACTAATAAGGATTGCCTTTAAGCGGCAAATAAAATATTTAAATTTTCAATTAACAAGATAAAATTTTAACCAGGGGAATGTATTTTTAACAAAATAGTCGATATTTTAAGCAAATAATTTAGTCTAAAGATAAAAGAAATTAAGTTATTGAGAAATAACTTCAACTTTTATTTTAAAATAATTCAATTCTCAACGAAAAATGTAACATTCAAGCAAATATTTAATTTTTCTGAAACATAGTTAAATTACCATCAGAAAAGTTGAATCCTCAAACATAAAACATTAATTATTAACCTAACAGTTATATTTTTATTTTCAAATAAAAACGGCAAAATTTTTACAAAAAAATTAAATATAAAAAAAACTTTAATTTTCTATAAAAAAGGATGAATCATCTATTAAACAGTTAATGTTTTTATTAAACAGGATGAACCTTGACGACCCTTTAAGAAAATTATAGAATTTTCAACGAAATAATTAAATTATCCTTCGAGCAAAAGATTTAAAAATAAAAAAGGTTAATTCTTGACCAAAAATATAATAGTACACTTTTTGATCAAAAATAATTAACGGTCAACAAAAAATATTGGGAATCTCTTAATTTTAGGAAAAATGGAGAAAAAAGGCAAAAAGAGGGTTATATAGGAAAGTCACTAAAGCCGGCTATAAATAAATAGGAATTTTGATCTTCTATGAACTCAATAGCAACATTTTATATTATCATTATTATTTATTTTTAAAACTTAAAAAATAGGTGAAAAACTAAAGATTATGCTCAGAAAATAAAGTTAATTTTACACTGCATACTTTTTGATTATTAAAAAGTTTTTTTAATTATTAGAAAGTTAATAAGATCGCGAGAAAAACATCGCAAACAAATGTCCTGAAAAAATAGAAAATAAATTTAAAGACCCCCCCCCCCCCCATTGTGTTTTGCACTTGATCAAATTATTTCCAAAATGCGACATTTTCCGTATTAGATAAAACACTGGGATAATGCAAAATAAAGTACAAATGTTATTTGTTTAATTTTTTGCAATAATTGATTCTTGGTTTTTGTTATTTCCTAATAACAGCAAAATTGTTTAATGGATAATTAATTTAAAATGATTTGCTTAAAATAAATTTTTTTACTGATATAACATTTATACGAATAAAACAAAAACCATGCCTGTATTGCCGACAATTGTTGAACCGAATATTTATAAATGTTTTTTTGTTAAGCAATTTTTTTAAACATTTTTTCTTATCTCGGATCATGTTTTCTGTGAGATGAAATTCCTAGTTTTTAAAACAAAAGCCATACTCCTATTGAAAAATGATCTATGAGGCAAAATTGTAGATGTTTTTCAAATAAACAATTTTTCTCGTTAACATTTTTTAAAATAAATTTAACCACCCTGCTTTGGGCCTCGAAAAGTATGTAAAAGCACAATATAGTTTCACAATTAATTCGAATTCCAAAGACATGGTGCCGGCAAGCACGTATTTTTTGAATTTTTTATTTTTTATAAAAAAAAATATTTTTCTGACATAACTGATTCAAATTTATATTTGTCTCTACTAATGCAGTAGTTTTTTACTGTTAAAACAACACTTCATGTTAAAACCATGATCCAACTGTTTAAAAAAAAAGATTTTAGGGATTAATCAGACATTTTGATGAAAACGAGATGTAAAAATTTGATTTTTTTAATTTGGTTAAGTTAGTAGTTTGTCGTTGTATATTTGAACGTCGCACAAATTAGCTAAAAAATTAATAATTTTTTAAAACCATTTTTTTGCATTCACCATGAAAAGCATGTTTTTCCGTAGAATTCGATGCTATACAAATTACGTGCAATTTTTTTATTCTAAAATTATTCATCTTATTTTTTCTATGAATTATGCCCCGCAGTTTTATAATTTTTTATCCTCTGAAAGCTGAAAGTAAGGTCATATTTCAAAATTTTTTTGAATTTCTCGTGATCAATATAAATAAAATGGTTGAAACAAATATGACTTATTTAAAGAATTTGTATAATAATTAAATAATTAACGATAGCTTAATAACAATTTACTTACCATTATATAACTAATAACAACTTATCAAAATTGAGAAAAAATCGGATTTTTTTGTCTGATTTTTATAAAAATGCACAATGCATCTTTCATTAAACGTATAAGCAATTCGGTAATGGTTTGAACAAAAAAATTTGCTCTTGATAATAATAAACTACAGAATGACTAAAAAAAGATAAACTTACCACATTTATTTCGGAAAAAACTTGTTTAAGCAAAAAAAATCATTGAACAAAAAACAATTTGTCACATAATTTGGCAGTATCAATAATGAGCAAAATAGTTGACCAAATAAAACTGGAGTCTTCTACCTTTCGTCAAGAAAAAGTTACAAGTAAATAATAACAAATTGTTCAAACAGTTTGATAATTCTTGTAAAAAAAGGTTCGTTTTACTACAAATGAATGATTGTCCCATAAAACGTAATAAAATTCTTTTCTATAAGTTTGAAATAAAACATTTAAAACGTATTTTAAAACAACTAAAAATATTTCACTTGTTGAATCAAAATAATTTATAGCATTAAATTGAAAAACAGGACTCTTATGCGTAATTAGCTGCAAAATAAAAAATTCCTTTGGTCTTTTTTTATGCTTGATAGGGAGGGAGCATTAAAATGTAAAGTGAGTTGATGTAAATTATTGGCTGAAGATTCCCTAACAAATTCTAATAATCATCCGCAAATTAGGTTTTAACCCAGAAATGTGAATCTCCTTCATCCGAAAACAAAAACTTTCCCATGATCTTATCGGATTTCCCGAACATTTGCGGCCCGACCATTTATTAACCAATTTGGCTTAAACTTATAGGGCATTTTTTCGGACTCCAACAAAAAAAATGAGGGTGAAATTGTCCTCTATTTGGATGTAAATTTTTATTCCACTCTACTGTACATTCTATTTGGCATAATGTGTGAAACTAATATCTGAAACGAATACCTTCTCATTAGGATGAGAATATGAAAACCCTTCGCGAAACTAACTAACAGAATTACAATCATACTCGTCTTTTTGAATTTAATTACAGAGACTCCTCTCATAAACTCTGGAAATTCGCAGCATCCTTTCATGATATTTTGGACAAGCAAGTTAACACGGACGGAAGGACAGAGGTGCAAGGGGTATGAATTTGGGCCGACCTCGTTGGCATGACGGTGTCGTTGAACCTCTAAAATGTATACCTCTTTCTCATTAGCACGACCCAGACCGAGCATTTGCGTGGATTTCATTATGGTTCGCACCGCATATCCTGCACGTCGGTCTCCTTCGTCCGTGCACTCCAATTTATGCGGATAATGCTGCGTGTGACGATGGTGGTGGTTTTCTACCATTAGTGGTTCGTCCCTCTACTCTATTCGCTTACACCATTTCAAATGGCTGCACGCAGTCTTGGAAATCTTTGAGAATTGCCGAGGATAAAGTGTATACGATATTGTACTTAAGACTCTGTGGAGCATTCACCCTCCCCTACAACCATTACCTTGCTATAGGTCAGAGGTGCATCCTTGCTTGTGCGGGAGGTGATCGACGACTTATAAGGAACTCGTGAACGATCGCTTCCAAGATGGACCTCTCTCGTGCCCGGCAGACGTAAGATCCTTTTGTTTCTTTCTCATCCTTTATTGCTGCTAATGGTTTTTTTCTTTTTTTTTTTTGCACCTTTGCTTATGCGGATTTCTCTCTTAAAAAAACGAGAACGTGATCGTTAAGGTGGTTTAAAATATCTTTTTTGTTGAGTGCAAAATTCCACCTAATTAGTTTCAATCTCTTATTCTTTCTGATTTGTTTCTCTACACCTTACAATTTTTATACACTGCTCAACCAATCCATACTCCTCTAAAATCTTTAACACATTCTTTTTGAAGCTTTTCTTATCAACCAATCCTCTCCTACTTCCTTCTCTTACATGCCTCCATATTTCTTTTTTTCATTCCCTCTCCTTATCACTTTTCTATGTACTTTGGTACTCCTTCTGTTTTTATCCTCTTATACAATTTATTATTTGTCTTTCCCTGTCACCTTTTATAATATCTTTACTAGTAGTTATTTATATTTCTTTCCCTTTTGTTTCTTCTATCTTTTTCAAACACTTTTTCGCTAACCCAGATCCCTTTTTCAACAGTAATATACCCCCTTTCTTGTTCTAATACTTAAGATACTTAATTCACTTCCTCGCGTTTCTTTTATTAGCGTCCATCCAGGCTTCCTTTAGTCAGCTCCTAGAGTTCACCTTTCATACCTTCTTTGTAAACTCTTGATCTCTTCCCTTTATTTCCATCTCCATATTTTTTCTCCATGGCAAAAGTATTTTTATAAAGTAAAGCAAAGAAATTTAATTCTGAGGTTACGACCTTTATAAATACCTTTGATTACAATATTTGAAATAAAAATAAATTTAATTTAATCCTAGAGAAGACCAAATAATATTTTTTCTAAGAGAGTTAAAATCAGCCTCTCAATCAACAAGTCAATTTTAGTCTTGTTTTATTAGTTACAATTTTTCATTTGCATGGTTAGCCAAAATGTACCTGCAATCATAAAAAATAAGATATATTTTTCATTACATTATTTATTTAAAATTAAAATCTTACTTCAGAAACAGCAGATTTCAAGTAAGGTATCCAATCATCTTAATTAATACTCTCTATCGATAATTGCTTAAACTTGAGATCTTTGGGATTTGTCTTGAGTAAAAATCTTGGCCAGAACTATAATAGCATTAAAGCATGCAACACACCATTTTTTTCATTGTAAAATCTTATTTTCCTAAGAAACACTGCACGAAATTCTATTATGACATATAACCCCTTCTTAAGAACACTTTAAATATTTCCCGCTTCGCTATGTATATCCGATTCCGGTTTGGCGTCGGTTAGTGGAGGGGGTAACTTGACAAAAGTATTCAAAAATTTACAATTACTTGATTAATTACTATGTAAAGAAGTTAATAATAATAGAAGATTTATTTTTTGCAAAAATACATATTTTATTTGTCAAAAATAAGCAATACACATGTCTGAAAACCATTAAAGTCTATATTGCAGCATAGTTTTGGTATACTGTGTAAATATAATTTCTCTTATTTACAGTAAACATACAATAGAAACAAATAAAAGTTATTATATTTTTTTTTTTATTTTAATATTATCACTCAATATTAACTGAAGAAAAGTTTTTTTGACCTTGAATTTCGCTTCTGAATACGATTCCTTTGAATTATTCTCTGCTTGAGTACCTGCAATTATACAATTTACTTTACATTAAATTATCTAAAATGTTGATTCTAAGCCACGTGCTTGTATCACAAAATTTTCGACATCCATAGAAACTAAAATTAATGAGATTTAATTTATTTTAAATCAGACAGGGTCCTCCACTTGAAATCTTACAATATCTCGAGAACGAAATATGTTGCTTTCTAGAGAAAATTAGGTGACACTTATATTTCCGGTTTGATAATAAATTTTTTAAAAGTTATGCTTATTTGAATTTGGTGCTTTGTTTGGTAAAAAAACACGATTTTTTTCGTCAAACCTCTATAATCTACTTGTAATTTTCTTTTTGATTCTAATAGCGTTCATCTCCTTCTTTCAGGGTTGGCCAAAAAATTTTAAAAAAGGTTTAAAGTTTCTAGTTTGTACATTATAAAGCAAGATTTTTTGTAAGTTTATTGTTTGCTCAATACCTTTTGTAGCCGGGCGAATTATTTTTCTTTACAATCAAATTTTCTACTTTTTCTTAGAAACAATCACAGATACGAAAAAAAGGTTAAAGCAAAAGTTTTCTTGTCTAAAAAATGTTTATGAAAAGTCAACATTTTGTTTTTTTTTTGCAATATTTTTCATAGAGTACGAACAAATTACATTTTTACCGAAAAAAATTCTCCTGGCCTCAAAACTGGCAAAGCCACATGATGCTGATAAGATGCCTTTATGGTATTAGCAGAAACTTTTTAAGAATATTTCGAAGAATAAAACAGTGGGGTTTTCCAGAAAACATTTTTTTAATTTTTCCAAATTCAAAGAAAATAATAAAATTTATTATCTGCAAAACCCCACCTTATTTTTTATTCTATAAAATATTTGTCAACACTGTCTACTAATACCACCGGCAATAAATGATCGAAACCTACCAAAGTTGTTAAGATTGAATAATTAAATTTAGATTACCTGACAATATTTAAATATTTTTATTAGACGAAATGACTAAATCATTTATTCATATAGAATAATATCGTTATATGTATATTAAACGTTCGAAGAAATTTCCCAGTGTTACGTACATTATATTTCACTGAATCGAAGGCTAAAATTTGTATAAATTCAGAAAAATATATTTAAAGTGGCTATAAGGAATAATAAAGAAGTGTAAAAATTACATCAAAAAATTATTTACCTTCTTCAGAAGTCTTTTTTTTTTCCAAACTCAGTTCTAGGGTCTTCAACAGTAGAAACAAGACCTCGATTTAATAAGAGTTTCGGAAACAAAGTTTTGAAAATCCAAATATTTATTTAAATGTACACCTACTGTTGCAACTTAATGTTAAAATTTATTATTTTATTTGGAAATTTTCATATTAGGTTAATGAGGTTATATAGACGTCCTTTATATTGTTTGCACAAGGACAATTGTATTCGCCATTAAAGTACTTATATGTAATCGGGTTCGCTGGAAGTCCAAACAACAAACATCGTTTCTTTTTCATTGCACTATTGTTGCAACCACTAACACTATAGTAATGTGAAATTTTGATTAAATTTCATCACGATCACACTTCTACACAAAACATTTTTAATTCTCAGACACTGTCAGAGAAGACGCACTGTAGAAAGTAAACTCTTGGTTGAAGTACCCCAGCTTCTTCCCTGAAGCGGCAGAGTACGCTAGTGTGCAATGTAGGTTACATTCCACTCTCTTTAGTACTCTCTGATCTTTTTTTTATTTTCTAAATTTCAATTTTAATTTAGTTCCATCTGAGTATTTATCTAAACTGGTAACAGAGCCCGTCAAACCTAGTTCATCATCTGCTATTAACTTGATTTCGTTCGCGTTTGCCAGTATATGTATGTTTTCTTCCCACATCCCAAATCCTTCTCATCATTTTCTCTTCATTTCTTACTCTAAGTTTGAGATTAATATCTTCAATCAAATTTGACTCAGGTGACAGCCCTCTCTTACTCTTCTCACCAAACCGAGATTGTCTCATTTTTTGCACTGCCTTCACTCTACTTTCTGTCGCTCTAAAGTATCCTACACTCTCTTTATTAAACCCTTCCTCACCCTCTTTTTCACTATAAATTTTCTTATCTCGTCTCAGTCCAATGAATCAAATTGCACCTTCAGATCCCTGAAAATTGCTATCTTTTCCCCTTTCTCCCCTTTAATATTTTGTTTGCCTTCTTAACGGTAATATGACCAAACAATCTTTTCTTTTGAGGAGATTTGTTTCTCGTAATTCTGAAATATTTATTACGAAACATTGAGCTTTGAGATGATTTACTTTCCTCTGGTAAAAAAATAGTCCTTAAAGAAATTATGTAATGCAAACTTAATTCCTGAAGAAAAGGAAAAAAAATGGAGTGTATATCAGTCATCAGTTGTATTGGTTATATAACAATTTTTAAAAAGTAATGAAATATATAAAAATTCATTTTAGTTTAAAGATTTTGGTAATCTTCTTGGATTCTTTACAACGTTTAAAAATATGTGATGGTTAATTAACTTAGCTTTCACTAGGCCATCTAATTTTAAAATACGAAAGATAAATGCATTTTTTTTATAACGGCCATTTTAACAATGAATGATAAATTAAAAATATTGAATACACTCCAAGTCCCATATAATAACAGTTTTGGGGATTCTCTTACGCTTGATTTGTTGATAACTATTGCGCAAATTAATAAAGTTTATTTATGATTTTTGATCCTCTGAAAGCTGAAAGTAAGTTTTTATTTCAACAATTTTTTAGAATTTTTCATGATCAATATAACAAAAAAATGTAAATTAAAAAATAAATATTAAATTAAGATTTAAAAAAAACAACATAACATGTGCGAGTACCTGCACACTGCGGCATATGGGTTATTAGTTGCAGAAATTACAAAACCGGACCGGCTTATATTGGACCTTGATTCTGCTAGTATGAACAAATTTTATTTAAATTCTCTAGGCATTTTATTTTAATTTGACAAAATTGATGTAAATTAAAGACTAACTTATTAACTTTTTGCTGTTGTGATGAAAATTCCACTTTTTCTCATTTTTTCGCCTAAATTTCAAATAAATTAATAAAAGCCAATAAGAAAATGTCAATATTCTTTGTTTAGAGTTCATTTTTTCGGTTGAAATTTCTACCATTAGCTTTTTACTTCAGAATTCATCTCGTTTGGTAAAAAATTCAATGATTTGCAGAAATTTGAGCTACTCTGTTAAAAAATTATTTTTTTTGTGGTTGACTATTCATCTCTTTGATTAAAAATTTAAATATTTTTTGAAAATTTACTTTTTATTTATTTGCCATTCATTTTTTGATCTGAAAAATAAGTAATCAATTCTTGGTTTTAAATTCAGGTCTTTTATTTTAAAAATCAATTTCCTGGTTGAAAATGTATATTTTTTCATAATTGTTATTCTTGTTTTTTTGTAGGTAATTAGTATTACAGGTTGAAAATTCAAATCTTTGGTTAAAGGTTTAAATATTTTTTTTTAAATAACTTCTTTTCCTTGACAATTAATTTATGCGTCTTTGTTTAAAAATGCTAATTTTTTGTTAAAAATAAATTTATTTTAATTAATGACTGAACCGTTTCTTAAACATTCAACTTTTCCGGCTTAATTGAATTGTTTTTTATTTAAAATAAAAATATTTTTCGAGATATAAACTACATAATATTTCATTAATAATTCATTATTTTTTTGAAGATCAACTACTTGGTTTGCATTTAAAACAATTTGACAAAAATTATTATTTTTTTTTCGTAAAGGATTGATAATTTTATTTGAAAGTTACACTATTTGGAAGGAAGTATCTTTTTTCTACTTAAAAAATTAAACAATTGGATTGGAAATTAACTTTTATGTTGAATATAGTTGATTTAAATTAAACTTTAATCAAAAATTAAACTACATGCTTCAGAATTAAACTAATTTATTAAGAAATAAATTTTTTATATGAAAATGTAGCTATCACATTTTTTTTGTAATTGTGTCCATTTATAAGTTAAAAATTCACCTGGCTTTGTAGAAAATCCTTCCCGTTTCTTAAAAGTTGATCACTTTGGTTGAGGAAACAATTATTCGTTTTTTTTTTAAAACCTCCTTTTCAATTGAATTTGACGTATTGAAAAATCATTCTCTGAAAACTTATCTTTTCTAGTTTAAAATTTAACTATTTCGTTGGAAATTCGTCTATTTTAATTGCAAATTTAATTTTTCGTTGAAAATTCTTCTCCGGTTTTGAAAGTAACTGTTTTTCGAAAAATTAAAATTTTAGCTTGAAAACTAAACTATTTTGTTGAAAATTCATATATTTCGGTTATAAAATTAATCTCAAAATTAATTTCAACAAAAACAATTATTTGTTTTATTAGATTTATTTTTGCGTGTATTAATCGATTTTGTAAAAAAATCATCTCTGTTTAATTGAAATGGTTGGTTTATCATTTCTCATTACATTAGTTTTTCTAACTAAAAATTTAACTATCCTATTTTTGATCGTGAATATTTTTTGTTGGATAAAAATTCAGCTATTTGGTAAAAAAAATTCAAACATATGGTCAAAAATGTAATTTTGCTTTAAAGTTCTTATATTTTGTTAATTTAATCTTTTTAAGTCAAAATTCATATTTCTACTTAAAATTTGCCTATTTGAATTTAAAATTCATCTTTTACAGTAGAAAGGTCACCTTTAGCGGTTGAAAATTTATCTCAATATGCTAAAAATGAACTTTTTTATCGAAAATTAAACATTTCCTATAGAAAATTCTTCCTTTTTTATAAATAATCTATTTGTCTTAAAAATTCAACTATATAGTTAAAAATAAATAAATATTTTGCTGCACCTTTTCAGTTAGCGAGAAATGTTTTTGCCTGTTTGATAAGGTTATTAAACAGCAGCTGTGTATATTGCTCTTTGGAAGTAGACTGATGAAATCGATCTTCAAACAATAAAATGGAGGCCCAGTTTCCTGGTCGCGCACCGGATAATGTCGTAATGCATTATGTCTGTACGTGCTCTTTGTTCGCCAGAAAGCAAGCAGGCCTGAAATTATGATCGCGTCCGGGACCGTCGGTGGTGCCAGAACCGTAAACTCGTCGCACGTGTGCCGCACGTGTAGTGCACGACATACCCAGAGTCGCGATTTTCCTTTCGTATTCCTTCGTACTTGCGCTTATATTAACAGAATAATGACTTTCACGTGCAAAATATAAACGCCAACATTTACTCTGCAAATTATCTAGGGTAGTTCAAAAATACATTCAAAAACAAATACAGTTTGCGATTTTTTAAACTTTTATTCACGGAGCAACAATATTATAAAGTACAATTTTAAAGAAAAATGAGCCTAGAATAGTGAAATTTTGCACAAAAATTGCATAAGAAGGTTTAAAAAGAAGTATCGTCTTTGAAAACCCGTTTCTAAAAACAAATAATACGCAAACTGAAAAGTGGATAAAAAGTAGGAAATTATAGAAAAAACTGCAACTTTCCTGCATTATTTTAAGAGAATATTGAGGGTTATAATAATTAATTATTAAAACAATTATGCATGTAAAATTTGAATCACTAGTTGTGCGCTTTAATTTAAAAGTTCATAATAAGTTAAAAATTCAGAAAAACCGCGAATATCTAGCTGTGTTTCAGAGAAAATCTTTTTAAAAATAATAATAAATTGTTTCAGTAAATTATACGAACATCTCATTATTAGCAGCAGCTATCAATATTGACGATTCTGAATGAAATTTACAAAAAAAATATTCGTATCTTATGGGAAATACATGTTAAACTTTATATATATAAACATAATTGTTTTTCTCATGGAAAAAAAAGTTTGTAGTTACTGACATTTTTCATTAGTCATAATTTATAACAAAAAATTAGCATAAGTTAACATTTACTGACTGCAAAAACATTGTTATGAACAAATTGTTATAAAAATTGTTATGAATCTAAATTATATAGTTTCTTATTAGCAATTTGTTTAAACGAATGTCCCAAATGACCGTTTCTTAGTAGAAAACATTATTTTTACTTGAATTATTATTGAAATGATATTTTCTCTATGATTAACGAACGAATTTGATCAAGAAGTAAGTTGCGTGAGTGTTATAAACATTTTCTTAGAAAAAAATAATAATATGTACGATGATAATCCAATAGTGTATTTTAAAAACTTGATATAAGCCACTTAATAACAATTGGCGTAATTATTAATAACAATGTCTCTTGAAAAATGTCATAATCTGCTGTTTGACATCATAGGAAAAGGATAATTCTTTCTTCGAGACTAAACTATAATTTATTATTATTGATTATAATTAATAAATAACTAATCAACAGTAGAAAATAACTGTTAGTTTAGTCTCGGACAATTTTAATGACAAAACCTCTCTTTTGAATGTAAAAATAATAAATCTTATTATTTCTTGAAAAATGTTTAGAACAATCACATTAATTTTTCTTATGACTTAAGATCAACCTTGATGAATTCAATAAGTAGAATTAAATTTAAAAGCAATAAAAAACATTAAAATTTGTTAATCTTTCATATTTCTGACACTATGTGTAATAAAAATACTTTTCCTAGCTTGTGCGTTTGCGCTCTTAAAGGAATATTACTTTATTTAGCTGTTGCACATGCGCAGTGCGGGTAAAATTTCTTTTTTGCTGTTTCCGCAATTTTGTTTAATTTCAGCAATTTACCATAAATTTCTAGAAATTTCTGAAATTTTTGAACTTTTTCCAAAAAACTTTAGTCACCTGAAATTTGTGGACATTTTCAATAATTTACAAATTCATCGAAACTTTCCGACAATTTTCGGCCATTTCCGCTAATTTTACTGTAAAACGTCAAGTCTACAGTCCTTTCCATCGACTCAGTTCGGGTCGTTTCCGGATCCTCGTCGGCCGGAAAATACTATTCTTTAATGTGAAGTACGTGATAAACTTTACGGGGCTCGTGAAAACTTTCAATATCATTTTTTAAAGCATTTATTTTTTTTGTGAATTCGAGAAAACGTCTGTGAGATACTCATGAAAATTTGTTGAAAAAAATTGCATGTATTTTTGGATTCTATTATGCAGGATATCCTTCGGACTGAGAGTTCGGGATAAACCGGAAACCCCCTGATAAATTTATTTGATCCAGAAAAAACCTTGAATTGTCTTCAGGATCGGGAATTTTCTTATTATATCAAAAAATCTACTTTTTTCTACTTTATTTTATTTCAATTATTAGAACTTTTATAATATATAAAAAAATTTTAACATGTTGTGCTTGATATTTTTTTCCACTATCATCGTAAAAACATACCATTGTTTTATTATTATAAAAAAATCCTGGTCTTAAAATTGTGAATTTGGGATAAAAACATTTTAGACACAAAACATCAAAAATTTTATAAAACAATGTGTTGTCAACACAAACAAAAAACAGTATTTTTTAAACATTTTAAGAAAGTCCTAACTAAAGCATAAATTTTCTTTTTTAATTTATAATTTCGTACTACCAATTTGCTTGTACTACTAACTGCTTAATTGAGGGGCCGGATTCTATAAGGGGTTTAGGGCGTGACCTTTCTGAAATGTGACTCACAGATGATTTTTGTACAATTTAAAGTTTCAGAGAAAAAAATTCACACATTTCGGAAAGGTCATGCGCTAAACCCCTTATAGAATCCGGCCCCTCAATTACTTAAGAATGTACCTAAAAATATCAACATTCTTTTCTGGCCTACAGAGCTTTTTTTAGTTAAAAAATATATTATTATTTTGCTAATAACATTTAAATTAAATATATAATATAATAAACATTTTACAACGTTCAAACAAAAATGTTGGAAAAATTCGAAGACTTCTCATCCACAGAAAAGTAAAATGTATACATGTTTTTAGTATATTTGATAGAAACCTTGTGATTATAAGGTTAATCTATCATACAACGAACATTTCTTTTATCAACTGAAATATAAAAATTCTTCTTATATTTTTGTTTCAACTGTAGACATATTGCAACATGTAAAACAAAATTTTCAGAATAACGGTAATAGATGGAAGTGATTCTATAGAAATTTAGCTTTTAAATAATCCCAAAATGCAACTTTCATATAATTAATATTTAAAGATCTTATGCACTCATTGCCAGAAAGGCCGTGCAATATTTGTGATCGATAATATAACTGCGTTTTATACACTATTATAAAGGTTGTGAATTTTAATAAACGTTAAAACATAAAGTGCTTTTGAAAATTAATGCATTTCTAAATTAAGATAAACTAAATACACATTTATATTAAACTTATTTATTATGTTTACTAAAATTAATATATTTGTATATAAAAACTGAAATAATAGCGTCAAGCAAGCTTCGTATCCGGTCTTATGACAATTAAATATTACTAATTACTGAATAGTAAATTATAAATAGAAACAGTGAGATGCCAGTCGCCTTTCTAATTAAAAAGATAAGTTAAATTGTTTAAATTAATTAATTTAGTTATTTTTTCACAATTAGGGCGCATAATTCTGTGACGAAGAAACCAGCCTTACATTACATTACCTTTCATCATCTCAAAATATTTTTATTGTAGACATTCTCTGATAGCGTATGTACTTCGATAGAGCAAAATTCTATATTTTTTGATTGAGAAATATAATTTCTAATTAGCTTAATTAGTTTTAGAAAAGTAATAAAAATAAGTCCATTAAGAGGCGGAAAAAGAGGACCAGCAAAAAAAGAAGCGAAATCATTTAATTCCATTGTCTTTAACTTCGCAGAACAACTTAACCGATTTACGAACTTATTCTTAATATAGTAAACACAGATATTTATTTATTCAAAGTAAATCAGTTATTTAAAAAATTAATGTTTGGTATCATTTTAAAACTATACCGAAAAATACGTAGATTATAATTAATACTCATGTGTATTAAAAAATCATATACTTCGTTGTAAAATTGTTACAGAAGTGTAAAAAACATAATGCACATGTGTCTTAAAATTACTTCACATGTATATAGAATTTAATACACATGTGTATTAAATTTCAGATGTGTATTTGAACTTTTAAATTTGGTGGTATCTCAATTTTAACATGCGTATCTGAAAAAAACTTTTAATACATGTGTATGAAACTTAATACAGCAATTTCTAACAGCGTATTTATAACTTGAGTCTGCATTTGTAAGTTGTAGTTAACAGATAACGGAATCGCAACAGTTTGAGAATAATTATTTTATCAAAAGTTGGTTTGCGTCAGAGATGCAAAAGCGTCATTTGAACATTTTCACTCAGAGTGGAGTAATCTAGTTTCTGTTTTTATGAACTAAAACGTAATCACCGTCAGAGAAATATGTTGATTTTATGAGCACTCCGGAAGAGTTTTTTCGTAGCGGCCTTTTACTGCATAAAAAATATTTCAGTAAACGAGACTTTTCAAGTTAAAATTTGATGCAACTTTGTTTATCGAATATTTTCAAAAATACAGAAAAATTTTATAAAAGGAAAAAATAAAGTTTTTCATAAAAAAGTAGAAAACGGATTTGATTTAAAACAGCATTTTTCTATAAAATTAATGAAAATATGTAAACATTATACTCTATTTTGTATACCTCTGTATCCCTGCATTTATTAGGTCAGAAACATTTTTTTTATTGTAGATTTTTCTAAAGACCGTAATCTTATAATAATCATAATGATAATAATAATAATTAATTTTTTCAAATTAAAAGATCGCAAAGAGAACTTTATTAATTTTGACCACCATCTGCTGCTTAGGTCAGGATTATAATATTTGAATGTTCTTGTTAGAAATTTTGTTCATTTTGAAAAATAAGAATAACTAATAACATCGTGTAATATTATAGTAAAAAAAAAGATGGCAAATTTTTTCCCCAATTAATTTTGCTGTTAATAATTCAGGCTTTTAGTTTATGCAAAATAGTAGAAATTTTTTTTTAGTGTAAATTGTTTTTATTATTATTTATTCTTTTTTAAGTTATCTTAAACATAAAAAATTTAAATAACAAATAAATTTGTTATTGATAATAACATCAAAAATAATATATGCAGGATGGACCATTTTTATCTATGCACCCCAAAATCTCTGGAAATAAGCGGTATACAAAAAAATTTTCTGACAAAAGTTGCTCAGGACAATGGGGGCCATCTTTTTGTAAAATAATTTTTGACCTTGAAATCAATTTTCAAGGTTATTTGAAGGCTACATTCATTTTTTACACGGGAACCCCTATTTTCGACATTGGATTCTGAAATAATGGGAAATTTTACGTCTAAAGTGATAGTTAGAGTCAATTTTAACGAGGTCAAATAAAGGTTTAACCGAGGTCAAATTTAAAAAATCACGCAGAACATGGTTTTTTTGTTTAATTCTTTTAACACGTATGGGCAACACAAAGATGAGGTGGATTTGGGACCAACGACCTTGATCACCTTGACCTTGAGCCCAACTTGGAAGGTCATTAGAAAGTCAAAGTATTTGTTTTCTTTAACTAGTAAACACGAAACCAAACCCTTAATCTCATAAACTCCAAGCCAACAAGCTTCACACTTTGACCTTCGAATGACCTTCGCATTCGGCCTCAAGGACACGGTGATCAAGGTCGTTGATCCCAAATTCACCCCAGCTTTGTGTTGCCCAAACATGTCAAAAAAATAAATAAAATAAAAAAATCATGTTCTACATGATTTTTGAAACTTGACCTCGATTTAACCTTTAATTAACCTCGTGAAAATTTACTCTAACTATCATTTCGAATGTAAAATTTCCCGCTCTTTCAGAATCTAATGTCAAAAATAGGGGTTCCTATTTAAAAAATTCAATGTGTCCTGAGAAACTTTTGTCTGAACAACTTTTTTGTATGCCGCTTATGTCCGGAGATTCCGGGGTGTTACTTATTAGACGAAGAAGCAAATTATAAAAAAAAATGACCAACCTTTTTTCTATAAAATCTCCGAAAAATTGTTCAAAAACTTATAAATTGACAAAAGAACCTCGATTCTTCGCAGCTTTTTGCACCTAATCTTTTTTTGCAGTTCTTTCCAATGGGTTACTTATTTGGAAGTTATTGAAATTTCCCAGTGAGACTAACAGACTGTCCCTTATATTCATTTCCTGGAAGCAAGATAGAGGGCAGTGATGGGAGGCGAAATAGGGAAGTGAATTAAGGGGAATATGGGAAAATAAAGAAAGAAAAGTAGGGGAAGTAGGGGAAGTGATGAAGTATGAAGATGGTAAATACTGGAGCAAAAGTAAAGAAAGTGGGTAGAGGAAGTGTGAAGAGGGGATGTGATGATGAGGGAAGTAGGTTAAGTTATGGGAAGGGAAGTGAAGAAAGATCTGTGAGAGATAGTTGCGGAGAGAAGGTAGAGGAAGGAGTATTATTCTTCTTGACTTGATTATCTTTATTTTGCCACAGATTTTCTCTTAAAAGTCTCATCTTCTTGCATAACTACATAATTATCAATTTGTTTCCTTTGCGAATTTAATAATATTTTTCTCCTACTGTGGTTTTGTAGCCTCTAGCAGAAGCCCTAATAGTTTCATTTAGTTTTCCACCCAACCTTCGCACTTTTTTCCCTGGAAGGAAAATAAGAGGAAGGTAAGGAAAAGAGAGGATGGAGCGGTAAATTTGGATAGGAAAGGGTAATTTTAAGAGGAGGACGTAGAGTAAGTGTAGGTGATGGGTGAGAAGGTGAGGAAAATTAGAAGTAGGAGTGAAGTAAGAGTAGGTGAAATATAGAAAGGGAGAAGTAGAAAAATGGAGGGAAATAAGGAATAGTAGGGTAAGTAAAAGAAAGATGGGTAAAGGGAAAAAGGGAAAGGATGTGACTTGAAAAAATGGGAAGGTAATGAATAGAGGAAAGGGCAGGATGGTATGACAAGGAAGTCAAGTTAGCGGGAGGAGAAGCAGTGGTCATGAAGAGATAAAGTTGTCTTGATTGGCTTGGTAGGGGAGAAAAAAGTAAAGAGAAGGACGTAGAGAAAATGATGGGAAGTAGCAAAATGGAGAGGATGTGAGAAAGTGAGGAAAAGTGGTGGTGGAAGTAGAGTAAAAGCTGGAAAAATGTGGAAATGGTGGGATAACTGCGCAATTGAGGAAAATAAGGGGAAGTGATGGAAGCGAAAGAGATTGAGGTGATGGATACTAAGAGAAGCGATGTGACGGGAAGAAATGAGAAGACATGGGAAATATAGAAAGACTGATTATGTACAAGGAGGGAGTTACATTCGAGTTACTGAAAGTAGGAGAGTGAGTGAAAGTAGAAAGAGTATGGAGAGTCAAGATTAAATAAGGTAGGATAAAGTAAGAAGAGAGCGTGGAAGAAATGGCTAAGAGTAAGGCAAATAAGGCAAGTTAGATAAAGAAAGAGAAAGTGATGGCAAGTAGAGCAACAAAGAGAAAGCGAGTAAAATTATGGAAGAAGAAACATAGAAAAAGTAAGGACTGGGAAGAAGATGATGTAGGGGAAGCGAGTGGATATGAAATAGTGGAAGTATGGAACCGAGATGGGGAGATGTAGAGGAACTAATCTAAAGGAAAATAGAGGAAGTGAGGCGACAGTAATTAGGCAAAGTGAGGGCAGGGGGGCAGGGGATTTACATATGAGTGTGGGGAAGTAGGAGAAGTGAAATTTTGCAAAAAACAAATGGAGGTCAATATAGGATGGTAAAGAAGGAGAAGGGAGATGTGAGCATACAGTAATTAAGGGAGGGAGAAGTTCGCGAGGAGAGAAGACGAGGAGTAGGGGAAAGAGAGTATAGAAAGAGATTTGAATTCCTAAAAACTTTGCTGATTTCAAATAAGTTACTGATTGAATATCACCTCTAATGATTGGAACATGATACTAAGAAGGTACATACACGGGAACCTAATCTCACCATCTTTATTGTGTCCTGGGAGTCTCTTTCTGTCAGACTGTCAGAGAATCCCGAGCAGGAAGATCCGGCAGGAAGTATCTCACAAGCAAGCGAGACGCTCAAGATCCGAGCCCGAGGAAATTCGATGGAACTCGGCACGAACGACCACTAATTCGATTACCAGTTCGAAGGAGTCGAGAGAAGGTACGTGCAGTATACACGGGCGATAAACGTCGAATAGGAAGCTCGTCCAGCACAGGGCAGTTCGTTATCCAGCTATACGATTTGGAATGTCCTCGGTATAGTGGAAGGCTCTTCCGTGTGAAATTGCAAATCAATACCAGCGGAAATACTCGTCTTGCCTCCAATTGTAGCAGAATTGGAGAAAAGGTCATGGTGCTGCAGCCGAATCGCTGTTAACGGGACAACATGGAAAATCGATGGGTGTTTTAACCAAACTGTTTAAATCGTTTCAGCCAGATACTGCCACTTGAGGCAACTTCAATTTGATTCTAGTTTTTCGGAACCCGATGCGATGTTTATCTAGACTACATCTCTCTGGTGAAAATAAATAAATGACCCTGATCCGTTTATTGCTGGCAGACCTATCGCTCTGCAGTTCAAGTAACCAGTAGAGCAAATGAGTTGCGATTAAGGAAGAAATAAGCTCCTTTCAAAAATCCTTTTTACTTAGTTTTCAAACTTATTAGTCAATTCTTAGATAATTTTGCCAGACTTTTCTCCTCAGTTTTAAAGGGAAGTACATACCATCCTTGTGTATTTATTATTCAATCAGGGCCTTAAATTTTATGTAGTCCAAGACAATTTTTGGGGTCGGAATTTAACCCATTAAGTCCTGACTGGACACATTTTTAAGATTTTTTTCAGCGGCTCTATTAATTATGAAATCGGTCGTAGAAAAAATCGATAATACGTATTTCCGACATTAAATTGTCTGATATTTCTATTTTTGCGAATTGTCGAATGAAAAAAATTAATTATATGTAATTTTAGTAACGAAATCGTCCGTAGATTTTTTTTTATTTGTGTATTTAAAGTGTCCATGCACTCTAGCCTTTAAAATATAGTGGTTGGTTCCTTCAAATTAAACATGGCGGCATCCAATATGGCGGATTAAATTCAAATTTTTTGTATCTTTACGCTACTTTTTCCTGATGGGTGCCAAAAATTTCAAAAAATTGTTCAATTTTTATGTAAATTCGTATAGGTCGGTTTTTTGGGTCGCTGATTACGAATCTGCCATCAGATTTTCAAAATTCAAGATGGCGGATCTAATATGGCTGCCAAAAATTTCGGCAACATTAAAAATTTTTTTCATTTGACAATTCGCGTTTTTTGTTAAATAAACAAATATATCTTTTCAAATATGCATTTTTTTGAAATTCTAACTGCAGAAATAGAAAGATCAGTCATGACCGATTTCACAGTTAATAGAGCCGTTAAAAAAAATCTTAAAAATGTGTCCAGTCAGGACTTAATGAGTCAAAAATTTTTGCGAAAAAATCAAATAGCGTGGAGTAGAAAATTAACTTTTTTAAAAATATATTCTCAAGTCTATTATAATATAATTGTTTAGGAATTCTTTCTCTTTAATTAAATTTTTGAGTATTTTTTGGAGAATTAAACAAATTTGTTGGAAAGGTCCTTTTTGATTAAAAATTGAACTGATTTATTAAAGATTCACCTTTTTCGGGTTGAAAGTCAAGTTTATTGTTTAAACTTTATATTTATGAGTTTAAAATTTAACTTTTGTTACAGAGTATTCGTTCATTTAGTTTAAAAAATTAAGACTTTCGTCGCAATTTTTTTATTTTTTTGACTGAAAAATCGTGTTTGTTGCAAATGTAACTCTTCTGTGAAAAATTACCTTTTTCTCTAAAAATGCAACGAATTTGGCAGAAGTTTAATCTTTTTGTTTAAAAATGCAAACATTACATTTTTTTCTTTGAGAATATATATCTTTGCTTATAAATTGATCATTTAAGTTAAAGATTTATCTCCTTGATTGAAATGTGAACTATTTTGTTAAAATTTTATTTTTGGATTCAATATCAACTTCAAAATTTGTCTTAAGGAGTTCATCTCTTAAGCTGAACATTTATTCTTAAAGTAAAAAATTAAATACCTTTTTACCCTAATGTTTAGTAAAATATTTAACTCTCTTGTAGAAAAAATTGACCTTTTTGGTAAAAAATTAATCTTCTTCATTTTAAAATGTATTATTAGAAATATTATCTATTGCATTGTTCGTTCATAATTCATGAAAAATAATTTTTTTTTATATTTTGATTATTTGTTTTAAATTTCACCTATTTTGTTGATAAGTCGCCTTTTTTCTACTATATGCTTCAATTAATATTATAACTAATACATTTTTCGTTGAGAATTCATATTTTTAATTAAATAATTGTAATTTTTGTCCTTTTTGGTAGAACATTAAAATTCATCCTTTTTAATAAAAATGCATCTATTAAAAATTAGTTGAAAAAGAATTATTTAAAATTTGAAACTTTACCTAGAAATATTTTATATTTACACTTATTCCAGGACTAACCAAATTTTTGAAAGTTGAAGCTCTGGTCAAGTTTTCAGAAACTTATTGATGACGAAACGCAAAGCTGAAATAAATTATAAATTATAATGGAAAATCATCAAATAAATTGTGAATTAAAAATATTTCATTGTTTTATAATTCTTTTATAAATTTTATTAATATTTGAAACTTCATTATTTAGAATAACAGAAACAGTACGAATTGTATTCATGAATACACACTCTGTGATTTGTCTTTGATGACTATTTCTATCGGTAGCTAATATTTCCATATTAATACCATTTACAATTTTAATTAATTTCAAATCAAGGGAGGTAATATCATTATCAAATTTACGTTCATGGATAAATTTAATGCAATCTTCTATACCATTAAAAACATTGTAAAATATCAATTACTTGTAAAAGAAACAATTACGAGAATATCAGCAACTAAATTAATAAATAATGGGGTATAAATTATAATCAATCAAGAGCTCTTTTTTAATATCTTGTAAAACTAAATCAGAAACTGCTCGGAACACGGAGGTGAAGCTGGCATAGGAACTTCCGGTAACAAATCTGACTTCCGTGCCAGGCCGTTATAGGGTCCTTTCTAGGTAGTTTAAAGTTATACAGTTTGACATTATAGTGGATTTCGAAGTTATTAATGTGCCTGCACTGGATCTGGAAAAATCATTTCTCGAAGTCAGTGGACACCAGTACCCGCTTGAAGATATTTCTACAGCCTCTTTTCACAATAACTCCTCTGAAAACATCTTCTTATGAATACTGCATAAGCCTGGAAGGATACTTATTAAAAGGTGTATTCGATATTTAATTTTTAAGTACACTAAATCTATGAAACAAAAAAATGTACAAAGTGACAAGGGTGGTAAAAATGAAAGTGCCCGCATACTCGCTTTGTGAATTTAGTTCTGCCAAGAGGCACTCACGGCGCATCGGTCGCTCCATAAGCAGCCATATTGCAAAAATTGTTTTCCACTATTTAACACGTAACTTCACCCCCGTGGCTCGGAATAAAGGCGTACACATAGCACAACCAGATTATTGCTTACAGAATTTGTTATTAAAAGAAAGGACAGTATCATTAAAAACAGTTGTAGTAGCTATTAGCCATTCAATCTCAGTTACTTCTGTTAAGTTATTATTATTATTATTATTATTATTATTATTATTATTATTATTATTATTATTATTACACCATTAAGCCGTTTCCCT
>JAAAKG020216001.1:0-22095 GCA_010014905.2 Druon quercuslanigerum
AGTTTACTGCTGAGATAGAGGATTGCTGGTCTGGGTGCCTATGCAAGGTTTCCCCTCCTACTAAAAAAAAAAAGACCGCAAAACTTTTAATGTTATATTTTTGAAATCTATTTTTTATTCAATGTATCTTATTTTTTATGCAACTTCATTCAGGACTGCTTTTTCAGAGACTCCAAGAAAGTACAAAGTTTATTATTTCATTTATTATCTATTTCATTTATTATCTGCGCGCTACATATTCTGAATGTTCTGCCTAATGTATTTTTCAGACATTTCTCTCTATGATGCGTTGTTATGATAAAGATAGTATTTTTGTTCTCATATTATTTTTTATGGATAATCCCAAATATCATTAATGTGTTCTCCTGGATTTTTCGCATGTTGCGCGTCTTTTTGCGTAATTTTGGAAATTTCGATTTTTTCACATCAATTTCGATCTGAAACAAACAGTCAAATAATATTTCTGCCTCCACCCTGCCGCCCATCTCTTACTGTACGTAATTTTTTGTTTTCAGAAATGTTTTCCTAGTTATGCTACCTAGTTATGCTACCTCGTTATAGCTTATTTAAATACAAGAAAATGTCTTTTCTACAATAAAATATGACTTTTAACACTATAATTAGGTTTTGAACAGCAAAGTCTCATAGTTTATATTTGAATCCAAAAACATTAAATTCGTACAAAAAAGAATTGTAGACGAAAAAGACGAATTTTGAACAAATAAAGTTTCTTCACTTAAGAAAGAAATAAAAGTTTATCTAAATTGTTAAACCTTTAAGACAAAAGACTTTTCAACAAATATTTCAATATTTCAATCAAAAATTAAATTTTTTAACAATAGTTTAACTTTTAACCGAATATTTGCATTATCAATAAAAAATATTAATGCACAAAAAATGGTTAAACTTTCAACAAACGAGATGAATTTTTAAATAAAAATATAAATCTTTGAGAAAAATAAAGAATTTTTAACCAAGCGAATCAACCGAATCCTCGAAACAAAATACTTGAATACCCAAACAAAGAAGAAGAATTTTAAACCAAAAGTTTTATTTTTATTTCAAAAGTCACATCTCTTCTAAAACAGAAAAATTTTTGAATCTAAAAAAAAAATTTTTTAAAAATATTTAAATTTTCTGTTAAAAAGAGTTTAATTGACATTTCAGAATCAAAGCATGAACTTTTAGTCAAAAAATCAATTTCCATGAAAAGAGTTAAATTTTTCATCCAAAAAGATGAATTTTTAACAACAAAAAAGTGATATTTTAACAAAATTGTTAAATCCTCTACTAAATAGTTGCATTTATAAATCAACTTTCTTTAAAGGCAAATGAACAACAGATGAACAAATATTTTATGTTTTTTAAACAACTTAATTTAAACAAAATGTGTTAATTTAGAACAAAATTAATGAATTTTATATCAAATAGTTGTATCTTTATTCAAGAAAGATGTAATTTCTGCTAAATCGGATAAATTTTAAAATAAAAAAGACTAACTTTCAAAAAAAAGGTGAAATTTTCAACAATATCATTCAATTTTTATTCTAAAATAATACATTTCTTCTAAAGCAAATATATATTTTTTTAAACTTCAAAAAAATAATTACATTTTTATCCAAAGAAGATTCCAGTTAACTTTCCAACCCCAAAAAAAGAATTGTAAACAATTCGTTAATGTTCTGCTTAATTATCCAATTTTGAAACAAACAGTACAACTTTGTAACAAGAGTGTTAAGTTTTCAACAAAACAGTTTCATTTGTGTGCAAGTAAAATCAAAATTTTACTGAAGCGGGAGATTTTTTAAATAAAAGACAAATTTTCAGAAAAAATACTTTTTATCCAAAGAATATATCAGTTGACTTTTTAACAAAAAAATATAAGTATATTTTCAACTAAGTAATAAAATTTATAATTAAAAAGATAATCTCCAGGTGCAAGATTTTTCGAATTTCCAAAAATTACGTACATGAGTGACTTACGTAATTTAAGTACAGTCCCTTATAGGAATTTTAAAGCGCTGCAAAATATCCAAAAAATTTTACCCATATTTTTTGTCGCTTATTGGCTTCAAATTTGAATTTTCGATTGTTTGTGCATACCACTTACGATCAATACAAACAAATTTTTTTTTTTTTTTTTGAAAGAACAGCTTTTGTCTATCAATTTATTTTCGTATTTTTTGTCGGTTTTTCACAAATTTTTCATTTTTATTTTTCGTGTCCTTTTTACGATTAAAAATAACAAAAAACGTCGTATCAAAAAATCAATCATATCAGATTCGTAGATGTGCTTTAGCTGCACAATTTTCTTGAATACTTGTCTTAGAAACTGGTGTCATTTTTCTAAAAATTTATTTTTTCATAATTTTGAAGATGTTTTTCACGAATAAAGCAAAAGTTGCGAGTTCTTTCCGGAAGTGGACATTAAAAATTTTCTAGATCTTTTTTCGGATAATAATTTTGTTTTTTATTATTTTGAGGGCAATCCAAATTTTAATTTTCGATTTTTTAAGAAAATCCGAAAAGCTGTTATGGTACTTTTCTAGGGTTTTCAAAAAATAAACGTTTTTCTTCCCTTATCTAATTGTTCGAAAATTCTTGCTTTGAGATGGTCTTATTGATGATATGAAATTCAACTAAACTATTTAGGATAAAAATATTATCTTCTTTAGTTAAAAATTTAAATTCTTTGTTCAAAATATGTCTTTTTCAATTAAAAACTGAAGATATTGATATTATGAAATTTATATTATAAATTAAAAATTATCTTTTCATATTTCAAATTTAAGTGTATTAAAATTTATGTCTTTATTAAAATTAGTTTTTTGCCGTAAATTAATTGCTTGGGTTGTAATTTCAGTTTTTGAAATAAAAATTGCTAACTACTTGGATTCAATTTGAACTATTTTGTAAAAAATATATTTTTGTTTTAGAATTCAACTATTGGTTCTTGAATGAACTTTTTCGTTAAAAATTTATACTTTCAGAATGAAAAATCCATTTTTTTATTAAAAAAATCATCTACTTAGCTAGAAAATTAAAAAATGTTGGTAGAAAATTAAATTATTCAGTTAAAACTGATCTTTTTGTTGAAAATTCATAATATTGGTTAAAAATTCGACTGCTTTGTATAAAAATAAAAATTTTTTGTACAAAATTTAACTATTTTCTTAAAATTTACAATTACTATTTTGAAACAAATTGACCTTATCAACTTAACCTAAATGGTTTCGCAATAAAAATGAAATTTTTTTTCTTGATTTAATATTAATTATAGGATATTTTGTCGCATTAAAACAATATTTATTTTAGGATTCATCATTTTAGTTAAAAGTTCAGATTTAGAAAAATAAAAAATAAAATAATTGGCACATTAGTCTTTTTCACTTAAAAATCCAACAATTTGATAAAAAGTATACTTGCCTTTTGATTCTTTTAATTCAATTTAAACAAACAATTCTTTCTTTCTTTATCATTTTTTTAAAGTAAAACTTTTACTGTCCCGTGTTTTGCTTGCAAATTCACCTATTTTAATTAAAAATTTAAAATAATTGTTAGGATTGATTCATATTGTTGAAAGTTCAATATTTTACTTTAAATTTATAAAATTTATAGCTTTAATGTTGTGAATTAAGTATTACTTAATTATTTAATTAATTGATGCTGCTAATGTATTTATGAAAATCTTGTGATGCTAGTCTTTGTATTAATTTTGATCAGTTTCTTTATTATCAAAAAACGATTTATTTCTTGAAAGATTCTGATCGACGAAATTCTTGCTAAAATTATATTCCAAAAAAATGTAGTAAGTGAAACCTCATAACATAAAATATTTCATATCGGATTTCTATAATTAACAGTCAAGGATGACACACCATTTATAGATTTCCAGACCTACCGACCGTAATAAATCCGTTAAAAAAATATCAATAATAATTGTTATAATTAGAAATTTAAATGCTAGTAATGTGTCGTTTTAAATATATATTTCCTAATTATAGAACAGAGATAATACCAAATAACCAAAAATTTACACAAATCAAATCAATATTAATATGTCAAATATAAACAATAACTCATTAACGCACTTGTAAACCACGATCAAAATTTATCTAAAAAATAATTATTATACATTTCTTTTGCATTTTTAGGCTATACAATTCAATATTGTGGAAAAACTTGACTTTTATATAATTGAAATTTAAATAACCAAAAAATTTAATTAAATATTTTATATTAAATAATGGAATACTAAAAATTTTCTGTATAGGGACACCGGGTTCTTCAATTCCAAATTTCTTCATAATTCAAAATCCAGATAAAAATACATTATGATGTGCGAATACAGATGCAAATTACCCATAATAATTATTTTTATCATTGAATTATTCCTTATGAATGAGACAGCAATTTAAAAGAGAAAAAAAATGATTTTAACTCTTATTTTAAACTGCCTTTATCATGAAATCTGACACACGCATTACGCAATTCTTTTTACTTCTGAATCAAACAAATATTCGCATTTACTGAATTTATTACTCAAGTATATGATTATTCAAAAATCAACTCTTTTTACTTTAATGAATAAATAAAGCATTAATCGTATAGCAGCCAGCCATTTTCGTATCAGATCTTTCACAAACTTCATCAAAGCTTTGATTTCTGTTCTCTATTTTTTTGTCTACTGAGGAAAAATGAAGATTTGTTCTGAAATTTTACTCCTTGTTTTCGGGGGCTTCCTGAATTTAAAACGTAAGTGTCGTATATATTTTTAAAACTAATATTTATTATAAATATAGCACATACGACTTTAACTATAGTTACTTAAGAAATTTCATTTAGAATGATTAGTTCCTTTGGGCTGCAGCTTATTGTAATATATTCCACCTGGCCATTGTTAAAGAATGTTGCCTAAAACTATCCCATTTCCAGCTTTTCTAGGCTTTATAATAAAGTAAAATTTCTTAATAATAGAAAATGTATAATATATTATCAAGTCAAAATATATAGTTTTTTATGCGCAATGTGAATCTGATCCTAATTTTTTTCCTACCGCGATATAAATTACGCGTTTTAAGAGTCATATAGATTCACATTTTTAAAACAACTTCTGGCTTATTTTCGTTATTTCTAATATGAGAGACAAAAAGAAGTTTATAGTTTGTAGATCATTTCTAAAATTAACTTAAATTAACTTGAAATTTCTGCGATTAATTAAAAATTATTTTCCCTATTTTTATATTTTTATGAACGGAAATTTTTTTACGTATCAAGGGATCATAAACGTTTCTCCACATTTTTACAGCTTTGTATTTTCTGATTTGTAGGAGATCACGCATATAGCCTACTAAACGTTTCTCTTCAACAAACAAATCAAAATTACGAAATAGAAGCAGAATTAGGAAACCTATTACTTTATTTGACAATTTATAAGAGGAATGTGTGAAACTTAACGATAAACGTTTTCTAATAATAAATCTATAAAAGCTGAGTGAACTTAAATTATAGGATTTAAAGATTTTAATTTCGTTTGTTTATGTTATATTATTATTTATAGCATTTCTGTACATTATTTTAGCTGACAATAAATTAATCTCAAGTAAAAGAAAAATTTTAGGCTTGTCAGAGATAATTTATATCAACAATTATGAATTTGTACTCAATAATTCCCTTTTTAAATACATGCTCATTCATTTATAAAATAAAATTTAAGCCATTTTTACGCATTAATTTTAATTTTTTTGCAACTTCTGTCTTCTTTTTTCATGCACATAATTACTAAAGAACAATTTGAATATCTCTTATAACTTTTTAAACCATTTCTAATCGTTTGAATAGTATAAATCATTCAAAGCATTATTTATTCCTGAAAATTTTATTGAATAATTTATTTTCTAAATTAAATTTAGTAGTTGGTAATTATTAGGACTAATTAATTTTTTTAACATTATATTATTCCCTGAACAATTAATTATAGTTTGTCTTTAAATTTCTAAAAATCTGACCAGAGACTTTCAGGTTTTTTTATATGGTGGTATCATATGCTACTTTTTATGGAGTAATTAAAATAATTCTGTACATTTTTTCTAAGGTTTACCAAATTTAGATTTGTTCAAACAATTTTTATTTTCTCAAGCAGTTTTATTCAAAATCCTTAAAAAATAGTATAAAATACAATGCATAAAGTCATTTTTCTGATTGTATAGTGAATGGAAAGAATATATTAACAATTTTTTACTTGTTCCAACAAACAGAATTTGTTTCAGCAATTTTTTATTTAATATTAAAAAAATTGTGCTTTCGAAATTAAATATAATATTTAATGATTTCGCGTAATAGTGAATTCTGTTAAAAACGTCATGTAATTGTTTCAACCATTTTTATTTGTATATCATCCATACTCGGTTTGAAGGAAATTTAAAAAAGTTCAGTTTTCTTTAGAAAATTTAAGCATTGTTAATGTGCTCTTTCTATATACTATAAAGTAAGTAAAACAATGGTATGTGATAAAATTATGTCATTTTTTAACAAAAATTAGCACAGGATACTAACTTGAGAAGAAAATGGTCATTCCTGCTTTAATTCTGAGATGTTTTGCAAATTTAGAATAATTATTGTCCATTATTAATTATTCGTTTAAAAAAAAATTTCGTGATTTTCGGAAAATTATCAACAATACGTAAAAATGTAGTTTTTAGGTCAAATTTGGAAACCTTAAAGTTGGGGGGGGGGGATAAGATTCATTTGTATGATAGTATTTCGTAGACACTCCTCTGCAATCTCTAGAAAACTTGGCCGGATTCGGTCAAACCCTGAAGTATAAGCTGAATTTTTCGAAAATCTAAAAATGATCCCACACCGTAAACTGAGTAGAATTTAGAGCATACAAAAAACTTGCAAAAATCCAAAATAATGCATGGTGTATTCGGTATAGTAAAGGTTTCAAGAGAATTGAAAAAAATCAGAATTGTTAACACGGTTCAGAAAATTACATTTATACAATTATAATAATGAGAAATTTTAAAGATTTCAAGGGATTAAAAAACTTAAATTCCTAGACGATTACTTTGAATTTCACAGAATTAAAAATATTAGAAGAAACTTAAAATAATTTAACGTGTATTATAATTATTTACAGACAATCAAAAAACTGTTCTAAAGATTCAGTGACGTCGAGAGAATTCAATAAATTTAGAACAATTTAGTGAATCTCAACAATTTTTAAAAAATCGGGAATTAAAAAATTCGAAAAAATTTAGAAAATTTTTAAGGATTCACAGAGCGCAAAAGAATTCACAAATTTCAATTTATTCGCGAAATTTAAAAGAATGCAGAGAATTTAAAAAAGTTGAGACAATTAAAAAAAATTCGAAAAAATCAAAAAAATTCAAAATTCAAAATAATTAGGTAAAATTCAGAGAATACAAAAGACCTAGACAAATGCAAAATAATGCAACATGCATTGTAAAGGTTTCAAGTGAATTAAAAAACACTTAAAAAGGATACAAACTCAAGCAGGGTTTAAAAGAATTTAAAGAATTCAGAAAAACTCACACAGAACAAAAGAATTCATAAGCGTCAAACTATTTCGCAAAATTTACAAGAATGTAGAGAATTCGAAGAATTCATTTAGATTCAAAGAATTTTTTCCTCGTCAATCGGAACTTTTCTTAAAAATACAATGCCGTTAAAATATTTATAACATTATTTGTTTAAACAAAGATACATTTAAAAATTCAAACACGTAAAACATTCACTTTGTTTATTAAAGTTTTACACGAATTTCCATTACATCCTCCACTTCCATATATGATTTCTCGGCTGACATTGCACTTTTTAGCGCACATTTCACAAATTTGTTAAAATTTTTTGTACATACTATTGAATCAAGTGTTTGCAACTCGGATCAACAAATGTAACTCGGGCGATGCAATCAAGTCAATAATTTTCTATTCTTCATCTGATGAAATTATCGGCAAATTTCAACAATTTTAAAAAATTTTATAATCTTCTTTTTTAGGTTTGTTGGCTCTCCAAACTTTAAAAATTTTCCATTCAACTCCCAATTGTTCTTAACACGCGTATAGCGTCTAACAAATCTGTCTGACCGGTACATTAAATGCACATGTACGAACAGCTGTGAAGCATCATACCAATCAATATATTCAATAATTTTATATCCGCTAAAACTTTACATTCGAAATTGTTTAGATTTAGTAAGACCCACAAAAGTGATAAATTATCATGATTTTCTTCCGAAAATTGAGTTACACCCATCAAAAATAATTTATTGACACCAGAATCTTTGAAATTCTTGGCATCTTCTCCTTCATTATAACTTTGCCGTTTGTTTTTGCTCAGAAGAACCAAGACAAAATCAAGGCTTTAAAGCTTTGATTTTGTCATAACATATTTTTTCTTTTCACATAACAATCACAATTTTAAGTAACAATCACTGCGCTACATCGAACGTACTTTCATTTGAGGTACTGGATGTATTTTGTAACCACAAACTAAAGTACAATACATAATTTAATTTTGATGGTAACATTTCATACATACCATTGTAGTCATTTGATGTAAACAAAGAAACATGCATTTAGTTTTATGAAAACAAACCTATAGTGTGTTGGAAGATCATTTTGTTTATTATGTAACTATTTATTCATTATTATTAAAAAAACTATAAAGTAAATGTTTACATTATTGATAAGTAGCAAAGAAGAATAAGCATTAACATTACCGTTTTAGTGATTTTTCTCAAGTAGATCAACTTGCTTATATAATTTGTCAAGCTCATATGATATGGTTGCACTAGCTTCTTTAGCGTTCAAGGTATTGAACATAGCAATTTTATTCAATTCGTCACGAATAAAAACAACGGCGCAGGGGATTCTTTTAGGTTCATGAAAAATTGATTATAGGCACCATTCGAAACAACTTCCCACTCGTAACTTTGGGGTCCGGGAACTTTTCATATAAGATTATTCAGCCCCACCGTTTGTTAAACGATCAAGTTGCTGGTGGAGAAGAAATTCATAAATGTCATTTTCTCTTACAAAACTAGGTGCAGATGGACAACCTCGTCCTTTGCAAGGCGAAGCTTCGGTAACAATGAATGATAACTGTATCCTCAAAGGAATATTTACTGAAGAAGATCGATCTTTCCTATTGAGCTGGTTACAACCTAACCGACATCATCCTGGACTGTATTACACTTATATAATGATAGGGAACACTAAGTTTTCCGGATGGATCGCAGAGTTTGGTCGAAACCCCGCACGTCTTGATGACGATCATTTTCCTAAGGATGCTCTGCTAAATGTAGAAGAACAACTATTTTATTTGGCTTCAAATTTTTCAGTGTATCCGCAAAACCAACATAACCATCATGCGCCAAACCCAGATTCCCCATTAGGAGATTATCCACCTACCAATCATATATATATAATAAGGCCTAAACAAAATAACATGATATACAGTGCACCTTTAGTTGAAATAGTGAGAAGGCAAGAGCCCAAGCGATTCAATTTTTATACGGTCCTCCATAGAAAATTAATTAGAGCGTTTAGGGAACTGTAGTGGGTCAGCGAATTTCTTATATAGTCTTATGGTGTGCGAGAGAGAGGTGGTCGCTTATCTTACTTACGATTTTTTTCGAAATTTGTTTCTCTATTTTAGATTCTTTTTGAGCGCAAGGCAGCATTAATTGAAATTTAGGCAGACCTTTTTGCTTAATTAAAAAAATCTTTGACTGTTTACTCAATAATAAATTCAATTTCAACAGTTACTACCACCTAATTATGGTTGTATATGTAAAAATGTTATGCGTTATGTGATAGATTTATATCATGTTTCATAAAAATTGTTCTCTTCTAAGATATTTTAAGAAAAATCCTTGGAGATGGGGAGAAGTCGAAAGTCATCTTACGTAATTTATGAAGGACCCCTATTCTTTAACATCTTAAGTACCTCCCAGAATTACCTGTATAAAAGTATGTATAACTTAATCTACAGATCATGTATTTTAAACATTACACGTAAATACAGGCATTGTTTATCCATATTGCAATATTTTTTTCCCGAAAGGACAGGATCTTTGCACCCGACTAATGCGTCTACAACAAAAAATTTCGTATTTTTTTAACTTGAGTATCTATGAACAGTATTATGGCAATGGGTATACACTACCGAATAATTGGCTATTTTCTTTAAAGATACGTAATTAGGAAAAAAAATAGTCACAAATAGAACAAATAGAACTTGAAAAGCAGTGCAAGATTGTTCTCAAGGGACCATACTTAAATTACGTTCTCGCAGAACATTAGCTTCTTGTTTAAAATTTATGTATTGTTGCTGGTAAGCCAACTGAAATCTTTTTTGGAAGAAAACTATTTTTCCTGCCAATTTTTCTTTTTGACTTAAAAATTAAACTTTTTTAATAAAAATATTGCACCTTAATTTTATTGTGAAATTTACGAAATGCGGAATGATTTTAACATTTTCACCCCTTATTAAGAACAGTTTATACTGGTACGGTTACAAGAATCCCTCTACATTACATTTCTTTTTTATGCGTGTGGGATTTTTATTTCACTTAGACAAAAATGCAACTGTTTGGTTAAAAATATAAATATCTTTTCAAACAGTTATACTGTTTGGTTAAAAAGATTACTTGTTAGCAGAAATCTAACTCATTGTTTACAAGTCTTATTTTGGTGTTGGAAAGTAAACTGGAATTTTCTCTGGATGAAAATTCAGCTATCTTTTTAAAAAATTTTTTATTTAAATTCATCTGTTTCAAAAGAAATTTAATCTTTCCTTAATAAAATTGCAACTGCTTTTTTGTAAATTTAACTCTTTTTTTACGGTTTTTCTTTTTTATTTCAAAAATCACATGCTATAGCAGAAATAAAACCTTTTTTGAATGAAAATACGATTTTATTTAAAATTCAACAATTTTGTTGAAAAGCCATACTTTTTATTTAAAAGTTCTGCGGGGTGGTTGGAAATTTAATTATTCCGTAGAAAAACAACTTTTTTAAATGTACTATTTTGGCATTTGAAAGAGAACTAAAATCCTTTCTAGATAAAAATTCTACTTTCTTAAAACCAATTTTTTTGTTTAATTAGAAATCCATTTGTTTTAAGCGTAATTACATCTTTTTCAACTGTTTATTTGAATATAGACCTATTTTGTTAAAAAGTCTTACTTTTGAGTTGAAAATTCTGGTTTTTTGTTGAGAACTGATCTATTTTCTAGAAATGTTCGTTTTTTTAAATTTATAGTCTGGCATTCAAAAATAAACTTACATCTTTTGGTGAAAGTTCAACTATAAAAGACACTTTTGTCTCTGTTTTAGAACAAATTTCATCTTTTTGGGATAATAATGCAACTATTTGGTAGAGAATATCTCTAGGGATTTTCAACGATACAATAAGGAAATAGGAATTAAATTTAAATAAGCCAAATGCGACAAAGTTGATTTAAAGCTAGAAAAATTGAATGGCACCTCTAAAGACCCAGAGGTTGTCGATAGAAACGCTATTCGACACCTTTGCGCTGGAGAGACTTATGCGTACCGCAGCGTGCCACAGAGCCGCATTTAGGATGTGATATCTATAGAGGATACTCTCCGAAGCAGATATAAACAACTCATCTGGCAGATTTGGTCTTCTGAACTGTCGGCGTGGAACAAAATATCTGCACCCAACATGCTTGCTGTGCTGGTAGTACTCTATTCATTTGGAGTGGTTCCATGGACGAACAGCGAGCCCAGACCCTGGATATAGGGACCCGGAAGGTTATGTACATAAACAAAAGCAAGCTTTTTACGTCTTCTGTTCGGCAACTCTACATCTTACGCCGTCAACGTGGTCGCGGAATATTAAATATTGAATGTCTTCACAGCAGGATAATTTTGGCTGCAGCACATAGAGTTGCAAATGAAAGAGATCCTCTTCTTAAAGTGGTCAGGAAGCATGTAGAAGAGGGCAAAGGAGCGATGATGTACAAAGCAGCGGAAGAGGCTGCACAGAAACGTGGAGGATCAGTCAGTATCGTGTGAGCTAACTTTTTCTTTCCTTAAATCATGTGGATTAAAGTCGTTCACAGAGGGTTTTATTTTGGCATGTCAAGATTTTGTCATTTCCACCTTAAAATACCGTCGACATATTTTAAGCCAAGACATTCCCGATGATAGCTGCAGGGCGTGCTATACACATCCCGAGCACCTAGGACTCATACTATCTAGTTGACCAAATCATGCGGAAACGACCTACATCCAAAGGCACAATGTGGCACTAAGAGTGCCTCATTACCATCTCTGTCACTCTTATGGCATAAACCTTAATATCGCTCCGCTGAACGCTCCTAGGGAAATATAGTCGATTGCCGAGAATAAGAAGTACCGCATATATTGGAGCCTCATATTCTCGCTAATTGTTTCTGTTAACACAAGAACTGACATAGTTTTTCTTGACTTCGAGAAGTGAACCATGTTCGTTATCGAATTTTCCGCAACAGCTGACAAAAATATCAAAGCCAAGGAGAGTGAGAAGAAAGAGAGGTATAGAGACCTTATAAGAAAGTTTCGACGATTGCGGAAACACTTTCTTGCCTATCCAGTCCAGAATTCTCAAATTTTTAAGTTATTCTGAATAATGTTTTTTAAAATTCAAATTTTTTAATTTTTAATTTAAATTTTTTTTTAATAATTGAAATAATTACAAATTATTAACAAAAACGTTGTATTTTTCAGCCAGAAAGACTGTTCAATCAAAAAAAAATACCTGCTCCAAAACGTTTATTTTTCAAGTCATAAGGAAGAATTTTTGAAGAAAAAAAGTAGAATTTACAAAACAAAAATATACACTTTTCACCAAACTAATTATATTTTTAACTAATCAGTTGGATTTTAATTTTAAGTTTGAGAAATCAATTTGCAACCGCGCTCGGTCTTTGTATATTCCCACATATTTTTTTAAACTAAAGGTCAAACCATCGACAACAATAATTTTCTGATGGTGAATTCTCTTTTGTTAAAGCTCCTTCGGCCTTAACGAACACATTCTCATCACGCATCTCGTGCTTAGCACAATTAATAATATAATAATTAATAATTAATAATAAATAGTAAATTACAATTAATAACATGTATTTATAT
Source organism: Druon quercuslanigerum (assembly GCA_010014905.2). NCBI lineage: Eukaryota > Metazoa > Arthropoda > Insecta > Hymenoptera > Cynipidae > Druon > Druon quercuslanigerum. Next base: position 13,170 of record JAAAKG020216001.1, read on the forward strand.
TTAAAGAGACGTAGTGTTATTGACTCGTTTAAACATTTTATTGCATTTTCAGCTGGTTTTCCAAAACTGAATTTGCTTGTTTACAATTTTATTTTCAAGATTTAATCATGACACATATGATCTACACATCAGCTTCAATTCTTAACCAAACAGAAAAATTATCTTCCCAAGAAGGCAAATTACTAACAAAATAGATGACTTTCTGGTAAAAAAAAAAAAATTTCATTAAAAAATAGAATAGTGAATTTTTCAGTTTAAGAAATAATTTTTTAAATAAAGGTAATAACCTTCCAAAAAAAAGTTTAATTTTCAACGCGACAAATTAATTTTCTACCAAAAAGAATAAATGCCTACAAACAAAAATAACTAAACAAAATTTAGTTATATTTTTGGTTGAAAACTTAACTTTCAAACTTTTCAACAAATAGTTCAATTTACAACTAAAGAATATAAATGTACCAAAATAGCTTTTCCCGTCGTTATTTAAGATTCGCGAAAATTTTGAAAATTGAATCAAACAGTTATATTAAAAGAAAAATCATGTGACCAAAGTAAAATTTACAGGATGATTTAAGTAAGAACAGATTTAAATGTTGCAAATAATAAGTAATCGTTTAGTGAATAAAATAAGCTTTTATTATTTAAAAGTACGACTTTTGTTTCAAGTGGAATTAAAAACTTTCAACAAGTTTAAAGGCTTTTAAAATTTAAAAATATTTATCCGAACACATTTAAAAACTGGATTGTATATGCACACCCACACTAATTTTACCTAAGTATGCTCTGAATTTTGAGTGAAAAAAAATAATATGAAAAATCGTTTCAATTATTATTTAAATTTATGGATGGCACTATTATTCTTGTTGGTATCTTTTAATTAGCACATATTGCTTCTGCAGTTTAGGTAACGTAAAATACATAGTTCTTAAAACGCATGGACATATATTTTAAAAGTTGAGAAAATTAAAAAAACTGTAAACTAGCATTGTGGAAAAACTAGGGGTGCACTCATTCCTACACAATTGTTTTCTGCATAAAATATATTATATAAAAGTATACGGATCATATTTATCCTACACAAACCTTTTTCTACACAAAATTTTTTCTACATATAACTCAATACTGTTACATTTTTGTCACGCAGAATTCAATACTGTTATATTTTTCTTATATAACATTCTTTCTATGCAGAAGATTTCCTACACAGAATTTAATATTGTTTATTACTTTTATTTCTTTTTTCGACAAACTATTTTTCCCAAGAATATGTATATTCTACTCATAGTTAAAAACTAATATTTTATTATCAAGATATTCTCTAAACATTGTGCAACAAAGATATTGTGTACAATATTTTTCCTGAAAAAAATATATTATATATAACATATTTTAAACAGTACATAAAATATTCGTTACAAAAAGTAGATCGCAGATGAAGTAAAATTTTGGTAGGAAAAATTTTGCACTAAATACTTGTGGATATTTTTTATATAGCAGCAACAAGATTTAAATTAAAATTCTATTCATTTTATTTTGTGATCTACATTTTAAAAATAATGTTTTATGTTTTATTTTAAATATGTTATGTAGAAACTATTTTGTGCAGGAAAAATATTGCACATAATATTTTTATGTGAAATGTTTACGGACTATCCTGATAATAAAATATTACTATTCAATTCTGTGTAGAAAATATTTTGTGTTTAAAAAAAACAATAGCATCAAACAGTATTAAATTCGGTGTCGAAATTTTCATTTGAAATTTCAATTAATGTTTAGTTTATAGATAATTTTTAATTCTAACTTTTTTTTTAAACTCTGTTTCATTAGTCATTCAACTAATTTATGCTTTATAATTTTCAGGTTTCAAATTTCTTTTTGGAACTTTAAACTATTAATCAGCTGATAAATAATTAATCTTGTCACTATATAAAAATATTTTAAAGCTATGGTTATTCAAACATTTAAAAATTAATTATTTTTTTTTGAAATTTAAAATTGCATTATTAAAAATTTAATTAAAGTTTTCAATTGACCTTTTAAACTTATTCTAGAAAGAATTTATCATGCATCCGCAATTTATTGCTCTCATCCTTATGAAAACTTGATATGCTAATTGCCAACTTAAACAAAAGAATTGCAATGCAATGAAAAATAAGCTTTGAAAGAATATACGAAACATCTTACCTTATGATTGCTAATTCCAATGACAACAAAAATGTGAACAAAGAATTCATATAACCGAAAGTGTCCTTTTACTTTTTGTTGTGCAATACTAAGCTAAGTTTGTCATAACTATTGTACATTTGAGAAATTTCTGCTTTTGTTTTAACTTTAATTATTTTGGTGATTTTTAAGATATGAAGAAGCATGTTTTTATTATTCGTAATAAGAAACATTAAATGAAAGTATTTTTTTGGACTTAAATTTTGAAAGATTTTTGGATGTTTCAGGAAGAATTGCTTGAATTTAGTTTTTGAAAAAAGGTGTCTTTGATTATCTTTAAAATCTTGTAAACGATAATTCACAATTAGCACTAAAAGGGCTTTAAATATAAAAATAAGATCTCTCTTAGTTTTAAAGAAATCATTCTTTCTTCCTTAATAAGTTTTTTGATACCTAAACTTTCGATGTCCTATTTTTTGCTTGTAAACTTACCTGTTTTAATTAAAAATTTAAATTAATTGTTTGGATTGATTCATATAGCTGAAAGTTTAATATTTTACTTTAAATTTAAGGAATTTAAAGCTTTAAAGTTGTGATGTATTTAATTTTTGAATTATGTGTATTTACGAATATCTGTGATACTCGGCCTTGTATTAATTTTTATTATGTATTAGTTTCTTCATTATCGAAAAACGATTTATTTGTTAAAAGTTTTTGATCATCAAAATTCTTGCCGAAATTAATTTCTGAAAGAATGCAGTAAGTGAATCCATATAAAATAAAATTATTTATTTCAGGATTACTATAATTAAGAGTCACGGGCGACACACCATTTAAGGATTTCCAGTTCACGACCTAACAAACGTAAAAAATCCGTTAAAAAACAATAATAATAATTGTTATAATTAGAAATTTAAATACTAGTAATATGTAGTTAAAAATATATTCCCTAATTTAAAAAAAGAGATGTAAGAAAATTCAAGAAAACTTTCACCATTTATATTTAATTTTAATATCTCAAATACAAACAATAACTCATTAAGATACTTGTAAACCACGAAAAAATTTATCTATGCATCATTATTATATATTTCTTCTGCATTATTAGCCTATACAATTCAAGTTTGTGAAAAACTTGACTTTCGCACAATTTAAATTCAATATAACCAAAATAGGAAGAACTATATTCCTTTATTCTATTAAGTTTTGCGATCCATTTTAAATTTATAAATACTCAAGGTCATTAACCAAAGGTCAATTTAAAAAAAAAATAAATATAAAAATGACCTGAAACAATGTATGAAGTTAAATACATAAAATTGTTTTTAAAGAAAATGGATGAACAACCAAAAAGGTTGTGAAATCGATGCGTCCTTGTTTTATAAATTTTTGGGAAGAATTAAAAAATATGGTAGAAATTCCCAAAGTTTTAGTTACATTTTTAAAAAACAAAGAGTAATCATAATCGAAGGGCAGTAAGTGACAGAAAAGACAAAAACAATTTTTAAGGTTAAAAATTAGTTCCTATGATGTAACGAAAATATTGTAAATAAAAATATAACGATAGGTGTTAGACAATTAAAGATGAGAGAAGCGCGCCAAAAAAAGGGAATTTTAAATAAATTGGCAATGGTATGATAGAACTGAGTTAAATTTAGGATTTCTGTTTTTAAATTAACAGAAAACTTGTTATTTTTTTTATGAAAAAGGATTCTAAAATTTGTCTTTTATATGAACTTCTTTCTTTTGCTAGTATCTTTATGTTATTAAAATCAAAATCAAACAGATAATCAAAGTTCCAAGAAACCAGTGACAAACCAGTATTCAATTTCTTCAGAATCTTGCTTATTGGTGACATAATTTTCTAATTTATTATCAATTCTGAAATATACATTGATCTAAATTTTTTTTGGGCATTCCTTAATTTTTATGATGAGCCTTGTACGTAAGGTAATGATACACTTAATTCTGCTTTTTTGTAATATTCAGCCATTTTTTTTTATCAGAGTTATTGTAAATTTCATGTATTCTTTATTCAATAACACTTTCTATTGAGGGTAGTGGATAGTTTTTTTGTTGCAAAGTGAATTTTAATTGATCTAAGTTATCTTTTCTGAAAGTTATATCAATTAATTTTATGCATCTATAATTAGGCCTTTTATTAATCCAATTTTTTTTCTAAATTCATGATGAGAGTTTTGATTCAAATATTGACCTAAACCAAGAAATTTATTAAACCAGTTTGTGATTAAATCTCTAGTTTAAGTTTTTTGTTTTGTTTAAATAAATCTAGTTAATTAATAGTGTTATTGTTCTGTATTTCAAAAGTAAATTGTACAGATTCCTCTATGCTATTAAAAGAATTAATTAGTTCTGGTACTTTTTCTGTTGGAACTATAGGGAATATGTAATCTATACGTATCTTTTAAACAAAAGGGGTTTCAAAATAAGTTTTTATAATGCTCTATCTTCAATATTTTCCCGAACAAGGTTAGCTGCAACTGGATATAAAGGTGATCGCATAGGACAGCCTGAAATTTGTTTGTTATATTTTTGAATGAATGAAAAAGCCATATTATTAAAAACTAATCTAACAGCTATTAAAATTTCAGATTTTAATATTTTTTATACGACATTAAGTATAACTAATCAGTGTGTAATTGTTATATTCATGTTTTTCATTTTTATTTGAAACCTCACGAATCTTTTATGAAGGTATCAGTTGTACCAGATACTGGTTTTAAAATTTTTGACAAATATTTGGGTAAGTTGTATGTAGGAGAACCAATAGTAGATACAATTAGCCTCTATTTTAATTCTATTATGATCAATTACAGATGTAAATTACCCGTAATAATTATTTTTATCATTGAATTATTCCTTAGAAATGAGACAGCAACTTAAAAGAGAAGAAAAATGATTTTAACTCTTGTTTATCGCTGCCCTTGTCATTGAATTTGACACACGTTTCGTAACTCTTCATACTTCTGAATCAAACAAATGTTCGTATTTACTGAATTTATTACTCAAGTATATGATTATTCAAAAATCAACTCTCTTTACTTTAATGAATATATAAAGCATTAATCGGATAGCAGTCAGCCCTTTTCGTGTCAGATCTTTCACAAAATTCATCAAAGCTTTGATTTCTGTTCTCTATTTTTTTGTCAACTGCGGAAAAATGAAGATTTGTGCTGAAATTTTAATCCTTGTTTTCGGGGGCTTCCTGAATTTCAAACGTAAGTATAATATATTATTAAAACTAATATTTATTATAAATATAGCACATACGACTTTAATTATAGTTACTTAAGAAATTTCATTTGGAATGATTAGTTCCTTTGGGCTGCAGTTTACTGTAATATATTCCACATGGCTATTGTTAACGAATGTTGCCTAGAACTATCCCATTTCCAGCTTTTCTAGGCTTTATAATAAAGTAAAATTTCTTAATAATAGAAAATGTATTATACATCATTAAGTCGAGATATATAGTGTGAATATCATCCTTACCTTTATCCTACCGCGATATAAATTACATATTTTTAGAGTCATATAATTACGTTATTAAAATAACGCCTGACATATTTTCGTTGTTTTTGATGTAAAAGACAAAAGGAAGTTTAAAGTTTGTAGATTATTTCTAAAATGAACTCAAATTGTCTGGAAATTTTTGCGATATACTTTAAATTATTTTCCCAATTTCAATATCTTTATGAATGTTAATTTTTTAAGTATTAAGGGATCATAAACGTTTCGCCATATTTTCACAGCTTCGTTTTTTTTTATTTGTAGTAGATAACGCATGTAGTAATCTAAACGTTTGTCTCAAACAAACAATTATCAAAATTACAAAATAGAAGCAGAATTAAAAAATTTATTTCCTATTTGACAATTTATGATAGGAATATGTGATACTTTACACTAATTTGTGAAGTTCAAAATAATGTAGAGAATTTATTAAAGTTTATACAGTTAAAAAAAATTAAAAAAAAAACAAAAAAATGCAAGCAATTAAGTAAAATTTAGATAATACAAAAGATCTAGGCAAATGCAATATAATGCATCATGCATTGTAAAGGTTTCAAGAGGATTGAAAAAAAACTTAAAAAGAATTTAAAAGGAGCAAAATTATAAGAATGAATGTGGATACTAACACTTCTTTTAATTCTACAGAATTTAAAATACTCGACGGAAGTTAAAATAATTAAAACTGCATTATTATGATTTCAAGATAATTAAATTTTGTTAATTCTGCTATATAGCGAGAATTCAAGAAATTTAGAACAGTTTGGTCAATTCAAACAATTCTAAAACAAGTCAGGAATTGAAAAGATTCAAAAGAATTTAGAGATTTCAAAAGATTTCACAGAGTACAATAGAATTCACAGGTTTTGAACTATTCCACAATCAAAAGAATGTAGAGAATTCAAAAAATTTATTTGGATTCAAAGAATTCTTTTGAATTCTACAGAATTTATCCCTTAGGTTACCAACATGGCCGTACCAACATGGGTTAGACTAACCCGGCGACTTTCATTGACTGTACATCGGGCTGTAATTTATCATTGGAAACCATTTTTTATTCATCTATCTGAAATTTTCCTAAAAATATAATCGCGTTAAAATATTATTACAATATTTGTTTGAACAAAGATACAATTGAAAATTTAAACAATTCTCAAAAATTTTTCATTAAAATTAATTCCTTTTTAAAGTGCATAACTTTATGAAAAAAAAGGTATCAAAATATTAAATTTCGCGTTTGAAAGCAAAAAAGTTGTTTTTAAAAACGGCATGATTCGTTATTCGATCCATATCAAAAGGTTTTTTTTTCTATAAAAATATCCATTTGTATGCGATAGTCATGTAACGCATGATATATAATAACGCACAAAAAATATCTTAAGGGTAAGTAATAGTACTTTTGTATGTTGTTAATTAGTGTTATATGAATAAATAACAAATATTTATCAACAACAAAAGTTTCATTGCATAAAATTTAAAAAAATTTTCGAAATTGAAGCACAAATCGAGCACCAAGCGTAGGCTGACGCTGCTCCTTGGCGCTCACAACCTCTTTTAAACATTTACAATCATTTTTCTTGATCCGTTCGCTTTCCAAACCTAAAAAATTTTAATGCATCTCCCAATTGTTCCGAACACGCCTATAGCGTCTAAAAAATCTTTAAAAGCGGTGCGCTAAGTGCACGTGTACGAACAGGTGTGAGGCATCATGCCAATTAATATATTTAATAATTTCAGATGCACTGAAACTTTAATTTTGTAATCCTTTGGATTTAGTAACTCCCACAAAACTGATAAATTATCAAGATTTTCTTCAGGAAGTTGAGTTACACCTATCAAAAATAATTTATTGACACCAGAATTTTTGAAATTCTGGGCAACTTCTCCTTCATTATAATTTTGATCTTTGTTTTTGCTTGGAAGCACCAACTCATTCTTTAACGATTGAGTAGATAATGTTATTTTTAAAAAAGCTTCACCGTCATTTGCACCAATTTTAATTTACGCTTCATCTACTTCGCGAGATTACTCAACATTATTGATTAGTTTTTAAATATTTTTAGAAAATACAAAATATTCTTCTTTTGGCGCGTTTTCTGTTATAGAGCTGATTAACTGGCTTTTTGTTACATCAAAATAGCAGTCAAGTGAATGATATAAAGCTTTGATTTTGTCTTCTAGATTAGGTATAAATATTTTTCTTCTTTTCGTTGCACTTCGAATTGATTTAGCGATTCCCAATGTTGTGTTAGTTGAAAAAACAAAATTAATAATAATTTTTAAAAACTTTCAGTGCATAGTTTAGCTTCTTCTTTGTTCCGTGAAACACTAACAGCCATTCGTCTACCTTCTTCCCTTGCTCGATAACGATATCGAATCATCATTTTGACGTGTTTGATCGGTACATTTTTCTCTAATTACATTACACACCAAGTGATCTTTTACTGTCGGATCTAATGATAAATGCAAGTTTTGCCATAATTCCTTTTTTGTACAATCATGATGTTTACCTATTGCGATAATTGATAACCGTTTCCCACATTTGTTATTTGCAGATTTTTTTCTTCGATTTTTTTGAATGTTTGTTGCAGAGGTTCATAAAAAGTTGTGTTTACTTTGATCTTTTACTATAATACATAATTCACAAGAACACGGCTTTCCAAAGCTGGATCGCGTATTATAAGCGATCTTAAAATTAGTATAATCAGCAGTCATCACAATAAAATTATTATCAGAATTTTTATATGAATAAATTTTTTTTTTGCAAATCGCACATAGTGCTTTCGGCAATTGCTCATCGTTGCTGCCATTAGTGGCATGCTTATTAATTAAGTTTTCAAGAGTATCTGTTATTTCAAAAATAACAATTTTCTCTCTTGATATAACAAACACAATTTTAAACGGCCAGCACTGTGCTACATCGCACGCACTTTAATTTAAGGTACTGGATTCATTTTTTATCCTCTAACTAAAAGTGCGGGATATAATTTAATTTTGATGCTCACACTTCGATGTTACGATAAAACTGAAAAAATTAAAAATATCATTATCTACAACTCGAAAATATTGGACTACAGAATGATATTGAAATAGTTTGAAAGATTAGTTATGTTTTGCATTATGAAATCGAAGAATGTATAGTTATGTGTAGGCAAGTAAGTGTACATATAAAAAAACATAAAAATATATAATATAATTATATTATATAAATGTATGTATATATATATATATA
>JAAAKG020216012.1:0-22094 GCA_010014905.2 Druon quercuslanigerum
ATCTCGTAATTTTTGCAGTGTGTTCGTCGCAAACAGGCTTCTCACATGAAACACAACTCTTCCTCGTCTTTCGAGAAGATTTATCCTGCTCGAGGATAAATATTTATACTTCGTTTCAAATGTTTCTATAATATTCGTCAGGTCAAAGAACTATCATATCACCTCTTTTTAAGTATCTTTTCAGTAGTACGCATCTAGTCTACAAAAAAAGAAGAGGAACACGATGCAGCTGCATGCGTTTTATACCTGACAAAGGACTTATAATGGTCACCATATATTAAAATATTAATGTACTTCTTTTAAAATATCGTCTTAAGTATTAATAAACCAATACCAATTTAAATTTATGCATTAGTTTCCAGGTATAGCAAAGTTTTACCTCGAAAATCGTACCTGGGTACCCGGGTACCCGGCTGGTTGTTAGTGTAGAATTTGTTGGGTGGTAACACAAGGGTTAAAGTTAATTAAAAAGGACAAGTCTATGTAACAAAAAAAAAGTTGCACTACTTACCAAAAAGTAATGTTCGTATGTTTCCGGATTATATTTTCCAGCTGATATTAAAAAAATCTGTTCTGAATTTAAGGGCATTGCACTGGAAAAATACACTAGGAAAAATGGAAGAAGTCTAAAGAATCAAAAAAAGGAAGGCAGCAAGTTTGATATTTTAAAAATTTCTACATGTCTCTTAAAATTACTCGAATTTTTTTATAAAACCTTGTAATCTTGCAAATTGAGAATTTTTGCTTCAGAATTGTTGACGTTCTTTTTTGAAATGGGAAATAATATTAAATGTTTTGACATCTTTGTCGATTCTCTCTTAAAATTTATTTTTAAAAATAATAGATCAGTCTTAATTTTCCAAGGAATTACCCAAAAAAATTATCTTGAAGCCTTTTAAAGTTCTAACTCTTATTTACCAAAGAGAAGAATTTTCTGCGAACAAGTTCTAGTTTTTAACAATAAAATATGAATTTTTAACGAGATAGTTGAATTTTCTACCAGGAAGATTTATTTTATACAAAAAGGACAGATTTTTAAGGAAATAGTTATATTGTCAACCGAAGAGATGAATTTTCAACTGAAATGTTGAATCTCTAATAAAAAAAAAAGATTAATTTTCAAGCAGTAGCATATATAAATAAAATTTTAATTTAAAATTAAAAAAAAATTGTCAAGAAAAAAATTTTAATTTTCAAACCAAAAAGACGAGTTTGCAATCATATAGTTTAATTTTTAATAACAACAGAATTTTTTCAGTCATGATGGAAACAAAATTTCAAGGAAAAGTTATAGTCAGCTTAAAAAATATTTAGGGCTTTAGGAAGTTTAGAAGATAAATATCTTTTTAACTGTCTGAAGCTATTGCCAAAATTGTCAAAATTATAAAAATTGCTATTTTATCTTTTAAATATTTTCGACATTTGTAGAAATCATTAAAATCATTAAATCTATCATTAAAATTTTTGCCATGAATTTCCAACAAAGTTTTATTATTTTCTTGAAGCCTTTTAAAAGAGATTCGAAATTTATTCCAAATCCTAAAATATTTAAATTTTGATTAAAATGTTTGAAAATATTTTCAAATTCCAAACTTTTTAAGCTATTTCCATAACTGTCAAAACCTTCTATACATATTTCAAATTTTTTCGTAAAATTCTAAAGAATTTAGGAAATTTCCTTCTAATGTTTTCGATTCTGTTATGATAACTATAAAAATCTTTTAAAATCTAAAGAATTTTTCTTAACTGTCGTAAAATCTTCCAAAATACTTAATAAGCCTCACTTTCAAATATTCAAAGAGTAAATTTTTTAAAACTTTTTTGAAATGTTTTCAACTTTTAAATGAATTTTGAATCTTTTTGCAGCTTTTAAACGTCTCTCAAAATTACTTCAATTTTTTACAAAACGTTGTAATTTCGCTAATTGAAAAATTTTGCTGTCAAATCATCAACATTATTTTTCGAAATTTTAGCAAATAATTTAAAATTTTCTGAAATCTTTGTCAATTTTCTTTTAAAATTTATTTTCCAGAAGAGAGTTTAAAATTCTAACTCTTATTTTCGAAGTCTTCAAAAATCTATACATTACGTTTTGCATGTAAAAGTTCGGGATACTTTTTTCTATTTGTTTATAAGAATTACATTTTTTTAAACCTGTTAGCGGGTTATAATATTAAAATGTTGTCACAGGCTTAAGATGGTTACAGCCCAACATGTTGAAGGCATGTGAGTCTGGTTTTTACCCCATAATTCACGGACTGGGTTGCAGTCAAGTGCACGATGGGAAGATCTACAGCTTACGGTGGGTTCCGAACCACCAGAACCTCGATCAAGGTACGTAAAAAATTTCCAGCGGTACCGGCTGAGGGATCGAACTCCAGACCTCTGAGGTGAAGTCCGAGTGTCTAACTGAGCCACAACGACACATAATAATAAAATTATTATTATTATTGCATATATATTAATTAGATAAACTTACATTGCCCACAAACCTGATGTTTCTAGCTTTCTTCTCAACGAGAAATGAAATTTTTTATATTTGGATAGACACAGTGTGATATTGACTAAGAATTCAACATCATGTAATTAAAATGTGTAACCTGTTCTTGGTGAATCATATCATTAAATACAATTATTACAGAAAAAAAGTCTTTCAATCAAGTTGTGCATATCTTTGAAGAACATTTATTTAGTTTAAGTAAAAACTTGTTTTTATTTTCAGGTGCTACTAAACTGTCATTTAAAAAATCCTTAATATACCAAATTTATAAGATGAGCCTGCAGTGACACGAAAGCAGAATTTACCGTTCCAAATCAACTAGAGCCCTCTGTGGGACCCTTTCACTTCATAAATTTAGTAAAGAGACTTGGCCACAGTCGTGAAAAATTCATGGTTTCTTTCCGAAATATTAATAAATCCCGAAATTTTCAAAATTTTTTATGCTTTTTTGCCCTCATTTACATGATTTATTGTATTTCATATAATAATTCCTGTCTTGTTCCGAAACTGGTTACGATTCTTACAAGTCTAGGAATAAACCTTTCAGGATGAAGTTTTCAACTGGTTCGCTGAACATAAATCCCATTATTGAGTTTTTCCAACTGAAAACTTTCTCCTCGTCTTGCAGTGTTCGTTCAAGAGAAAAAGGGCGGCAGTCATGAGCGAAAAATTCCGATGTATCATTCGCTATTTATCGAAAGGGTATAAAAAGTCCATAAGTTGGAGTCGGATACGCTTTAATTTATATTATATCATTTTCCATCCACCGCCGTTTTTAGGTCCCATAACAGAAAAGTTTTCCTGGCAATAAGGTAAAATGAAAAGTTGCTCGGGATGGCGCAAAGTCGAAAACTTTTACGCAAATAACGTCTCCGTATGCAGATACATTTCTATCAACCTGTCTGCTTGAACCACGCAAAACTTATCACACGTGAGGGCGCGTGATGGGCGTATTACTTTTCAAGGTATGTATCTACAATAATATCTCTCTATTTGCACACATACGTTTACAAACAAGAAATATTCACGCTTCCCGTTACCGAGTCAGGACGACTTATTGGATCTAGGGAAATATTTCCTCATAGGATTTATTCACGACAAGCCGCAATCACGACACATGTATCTCTTTCAAAGAAGATTTGCCTCAAGCTCGGGAATTCGATTTTTAAACTTTAAATTGTGAACCAATGTCCTAAAAATATGTATACCTATGCTGTAATCTTCTTATTTTTCTCCACCTTTGCAAAAAATCGAATGGTTTTCTAAGATATTGGAAAAAGAGTTACGAAAGTCAAACCGACAAAAAATTCATATTAAATATTTGTTTGATAGAAATAAATGGGTTTCTGGGCACTATCTATAAAAGAGTTCGTTAGAGAATCTCTGCCTTTAAACTTTTTTGTTAAAAATAAATAAATGAATTTGAACAATTGTTTATTGGTATGTAAAATTTTGTTTTATTCCGTTTATCAAATACAATATATTAAAAATACTAAAAGACTAAAATGCTGCTATTTGAATGTATATGGGTAAAGAAAATAAAAAAGTGGCTAAGGAAAAATCAGAGAATTCTAAAAATGAAATTTTCAAACTGCAAAACAGGTATTATTTAAAGTACAACACATTTTAATTGGTTTCAAGGCTCACATAATCTTCTCATTTGTCTCCACCTTTGCAAAAAATCGAATGGTTTTCTAAGATATTGGAAAAAGAGTTACGAAAGTCAAACCGACAAAAAATTCATCATGAATATTTGTTTGATAGAAATAAATGGGTTTCTTTGCAGCATCTATAAAAGAAATCAGTAGAGAATCTCTGCCTTCAATCTTGACTTCTAAAGAACTGATCTTACTCGGGAGGTTCTTTTCTGCAGTTTTCCTTTCCCCTGGCCAAACGTCTAGGTAAAACTCGAATTCAGTCGCTGGTTATCACCAGCTGTAATTATATTTATACAGTAATTCTAAGCCCACATAAGTAAAAGAAAGATCAACCTTACAAGACAATAATAATACTAAAAATAATAATAATATTTTTAAATTAAATTTTTCTGGAAAAAAGATTTACTCTCGTCACCTCACTAGGAATAGAACCACAGAACTTCCGATTGCCGGCTAGGTGCTTTCCCATTAAGCTATTAGAGAGATCCAAAGAAGAATTCTTTTTCAAAAATATACGGATCCGCCAATCGGGAGGTCTGTGGTTCGATTCCCAGTGGAGCAGTAATGGTAGGTCTTTTAAAAAAAATTTAGGTTTTTAAATTTTTTAAATTTATTTTCTATCTTGTCTAAAAATGACGTTAAGCATTTTTTGTTATTTGAAGAGTTAACCTTGTTCAATAAGTTGATTTCTATTTTCACGGTGGTGAAAAAGATATCTACACTGAACGATGGTAACTATCTCTGATAATATTACAGGTTTCTTTTAAATAATAATAATGATACATCGGCTCAAGAAACGTTGTATGAACAGAGATTTTTATTATTTGTGTTTTATGTTCATAATATTATTGCTTTTGATTTGGATATTCGATGTAGCACTGCAATCAGATTTTGGGTATTCAAATACCAGCATTTTTACCTTTTATAAATGGAATGCAACAATAGCATTTCTGATTTAAATTCATATTTTTTTTTATTATAACAAAAAGGATGACTTTGTATCATAAAATATAACTTTTCAATCAAAAAGGAAGACTTTTTAAGAATATAGTTAGATTTTCAGCTATTTGAGCTATTTTGATTAAAAAGACAATAACGAATTTTCAAAAAAATAATTCAACTTTCAACAAATCGTTGAACTTTGAAAAGGGAGGAAGAAAATAAAAGATAAAGTACTGAATGGGGAGGGAAAAAGTTGTCAAAGAGCTTGGATAAGTTGGGATGGTTTACCTTAAACGGAAATATAGAGGAAGATGAAGAAGGAGAATATACACGGTCAGGAGGAGAAAGAGGAACAGTAATTGATTATGTGATAGTGAATGATGAGGTAAGAGAGAAGGTCAAGAAATTAGAGGTAAGTGAGTATATTGATTCGGATCACTTTCCATTAATAGTGACATTAGCGGGAGAAAAAAGTAATAGTAATAGTAATATGCATAAAAAGAGGGCAAAGATAAAAAGTGTAGGTAAAGGGGATTGGTCAAGGCAAGGAAAAGAAAAGTTTAAAGAAAAGGTTAGAAATATCAAAATAGGAGAGGAAAATGTGGACGAGGAGATGGAAAAAATGATAGAAGTAAAAAGAGGATTAGAGTGCATAAACAAAAATGAAGTTAGTAAAGGGAGGAATAGAAGTGGATGGAATGAGGAATGTAAAGAGAAAAAGAAGGAGGTAAGAAATTAATTAAGAAAGTGGAGAAAGGAAAAAAATAATGGGGAAGAATATAGGAGAAAAAAGAAAGAGTATTCTGAGTTGTGTGTTCAAAAGAAAGAGGAAGAGAATAAAAGGTTTGAGGAAGAGGCGGAGAAGCCTAGGACAAAAGAAGAAGTATAGAAGGTAGTTAATAGAGAAAGAAGAAGAAAAAGAGTAAACCAAGATATTGAAATGGTAGAATGAAAAAAATATTTTTTGGATTTGCTAGGAGGAGTAGAGAGAAAAGTTAGGAAGGGGAGAAAATATGGTAGAGAAAGAGATGAGGAAGAGAAAATAACAAGGGAAAAAATAGTCAAGGTAGGAATAATGAAGGATGGAAAGGCACCTGGAATACATGAGATTACAAATGAAGTATGGAAATATGGAGGGACAGAACTAGAGGAATGGGCATGGATAATGTGTAATCGAGTATGGAGAAGAAAGGGGTGGCCAGAGTTATGGAAAGAGGGAGTAGTGATACCAATAGTAAATAAAGGCGAAGGAGAGGAGGTTAAAGATTATAGGAGTGTGATTCTGATGCCAACACTGTATAAAGTATATGTAACTGTTTTGTCAGAGAGTTTGCAGAAAGAAGTTGAGAAAAAAAAAGATAGAGCCACCGAATCAAACAGGGTTTAGAAAAGGAATAGAAGTAATGGACAACATATATGTTCTGAACTATCTAGTAAATAAGAAGATCAAAAGTGAAAAAGGGGAAATGATAGCAATGTTCGTGGACTTAAAGGCAGCGTTTGACTTATTGGACCGAGGCGAGATAGAAACAGTTATGGTGAAAAAAGGGATAAGATAGGGATTAATAAAGAGAGTGTCGGAAAGTTTTAGAGAGACAAAAAGCAGAGTAAAGGATAGGGAAGGAAAAGATATATACACTGACATACGCAAGACGACATAGTGCTGATAGCAGAGGATGAAGAAGGGATGGCGGGCTTGATTACAGGATTAGAGAAATACTTAAATAGGAAAAAGCTAAATTTAAATGTAGAAAAAATAAAGATAATGGGTTTTAGAAAAGGAGGGGGGAGACAAAAAGAATGGGCGGGGAAATGGAAGGGTATAAAGATAGAAAAAGTGAAGGAGTTTAAATATTTGGGATATATTTTGCAAAAGAATGGAGATCATAGAGTTCATATAAGAGAAAGGATAAAACAAGCAGCAGGGGTAATGAAACAGATATGGGGAATCGACAAAAGAAGGTTAAAAAAATTGGAGAAGGAGAATGTCATGGGATTTCTTTAAATACGCTGGTATGGCCGGTATTAAGTTATGGGGCACATATATGGGGATGGAAAGGAGAAAAGATATTGAGAGTTTACAAGAAAGATATGTAAGGTGGGAATTAGGGGTAGATTGGAAGACGCCAGGATATATGGTGAGAGAACAAGCGTAAAGGGATAAATTAAGTATACTGAGGGAGGGAAAGGGAGGGGAGTTGGCGAGAAAGTGTTAGATGGAGGTAGAAGACAGGAGAAGGAGGGTGATAGAATTAATGAGATGGGAAGAAGAAAGGAGGGAGTTCTTGAATGCTAGAGACATGGAAGACAGGACTGGACTAAACTATGAAGAATTGGAAAAAAAGGACAGGGAAAGAAAATTAATAGAAACATGGGGGATGATTGAGAAATCTAAATACAATAAATGGTACAAGATAATAAAAAAGGAAGGTTTACCAAAGTATTTAGAGAAGGGATGGGTAGAGAGAAGGTGGAATAGAATAGCAAGATTTAGATTAGGAATCGAGGTAAGAGAGTGGAGGTATTGGCAAAAGGAGGAGAACAGAAAGTGTAGAATATGTGAATGGGAGGAGGAAACATGGGAGCACGTATGGGAAGGATGTAGAAGAGGAATGGAGGATAAAGGAAGCTTGCAAGAGAATGTGGTTAAGACTCTAGGGGAGGATGGATTAGGAGAAGAATGGATGAAGGAGTTGGAGGATGCTAGGGAAGCGAATGAGAGTGAATGAAAGAATGCATGTGAAAAAATGGTGAATTGGAGGAAAAAAAAACGTGGAAGAATAAGGAAACGGAAGTCTCCTAGATTAGAAGCGTAAATATTGTAAGTAATGGATATGTAATAGTATAAGTAGACTAAGATGCGCGCGCTCGAGTTAAGGAACTATATAGATATAAGTCTTTATGTAAATAGTTGGAAATATTTGTAAATATTAAGGTTGAAATTTTCTTTTTGTCGTTTAATATGTAAGCGAAAATTTTGTAAGGAATGGAAGTTATGTAAACCCTTAGGAGACACATTATAAATAAAGAAGAACAAAAAGGATAAATATTTTAAAAAATACATGAATTCTCAAACAAATGGTTGAATCTTCAACTGAAAAATAATAATTTTCAACCAGAAATGTAAAAGTTTAAATTTTGGTAATAAATTAATTCTCAATAGAAAAAGGAATGATCAACAAATTAGTCACATTTTCAACCAAAAAGATCAATTTTTACCTGCAATAATAAATTTTATAATCAAACGGACGAATTTGTAAAAAATCAAAATTTTTTTAGTCAAGCAAGAAACGGTTCATGTAAATTGTTTAAATTTGAAGCCAAAAGACAATTTTTCTGTAAAGCAGTTAAATTTTTAACCCGAAATTATGAATTTTCACCAGAATAGTAAGATTTATAACCAAGTAGATAAACCTTGAACCAAAGAAATATTTTGTTGACAAAGTGGTTCGTTAGATCACTGGATCCAAGAAAATGCGTTTTTTTCTTTCTACAAAGAAAGTTTCTTACTCCAGTTGAGAAAGTATTGTTTGCAGGCAAAAAAAAAAAATAAATGTGGAAATTATTAGGTCAGAGAGATGTCTTCTTGGAAGATAAGAACCTAGTTTCCTGGAATCTGTTTTACGCATCCTAAGAAATATTTTCTCATTTTATTTAATTGATCACTGGAACTAAGAAATATTTTTTTCTAGCTAAAT
This sequence comes from Druon quercuslanigerum, assembly GCA_010014905.2. NCBI lineage: Eukaryota > Metazoa > Arthropoda > Insecta > Hymenoptera > Cynipidae > Druon > Druon quercuslanigerum. Next base: position 8,799 of record JAAAKG020216012.1, read on the forward strand.
TCATCAAAATGGAAAAAATATTTAGCAGATGCCAAAACAGTCCAAACTATTATTGCAAGTAAATAACTGTATATATGAAAAATTGCAATTATATATTAATTCATATTGAAAAAACTGGAAGAGATAAAGGAGTGAATATAAATAATAATTTATATTCAATCCATTATCTCTGCAGATTATAATTTGCACTTTATTAATTTGAATAAATGTTTACTCAAACGAAGAAACCGCTGTATTGAAATAAATAAATGTTCCACTCAATTTAATAATTATGTTCATTTAACATTATCAAATATTTATTATTTACATTCATTCTCATAAACTCTTGATTTAATAGCCTCAACGCTTTAATGATCAAATATCTTCAACCTCAAATAAAAAAATGGTCCCGACGTTTTTGCAGAAAATTAATATGCTTTACGGAGAATTTATTATATACGAAGTTTTTTTTTTGAAATTATGTTTTTTGTATACTTACTAAAAATCATAAACGCATTTAGATCTTGGAAATTTATAAAAAATAGATATTAATTTTTGCCTACATGCACTTTTGTTGGAGGCGCTTGACCTTCGAAAAACTTCAAATTGAAATAAAAGAATGTTCTGGAAGGGTTTCGAACGAAAATTCTTAGCATTGTTATTTACCTATGATTTCAATAAAGGCACTTGAAATTAGGACCGGCTATACAATTTTTATCAGTAATTTATATTGAATTAAATTTAGTTTTTTGGGTTGAATGCATTTTAATATAGTTTAGTTTTTTCTCTCATATTAACCCTTATTTCGTTTAAATTTAATTTCGTTCACTTTAATCTGCTTAAACAAGACCACGCAAATTATTTATTTAAAACTTTACTTGAGAGAATGCAGCTAAATTCACTTGAATTTCGTAAGACATAAACGAAATTAGATTGGATTCAAGTGAAATTAGTTTTTATTTGAATTCAATTAAGTTCATTTTTAAATTTAACCCTTAATTGTAGACAACCTGAAAAGACTATGAATTCTTTTCTTTTTATAAATTCAAACCCTCAAAAGGAGAGAAAAGCCATCCTGAATCTTTTTTGAAGAAAAATCAATTTTTGTTGCAATTCAACTTTTTAATTAAAGTTTTGACAATTTTTTTAAACAATGCTCCTTTTGCGTTAAAAAGTCAACTATTTCGTAGAAAATTAACTTTTTTAAACTCATATTTTGGTGTTGAAAAGTCAATAAAATATTTTTTGGATCAAAATACAAAATTTAATTTTTTTTTAATTTATATTTTAACGTTAAAAAATAAACTGAAATCTTTTTAAAATAAATAGTTAACTCCTTTTTTGTATTTTTAATTAAAAAATTAATCTGTTTTAGTAGAAATTGTATCTTTCTTGACTTAAATTGCAACTATATGGTTGAAAAATTAATCTTCTTTGCTTGAGGATTCAACTATTTGGTTAGAGAATTTTGTTTGAACAACTTTATTAGCAAATATTTTTGTTGTTGAAAATTCATATTTTATAGTTGAAAATTCATAGTTTTAGTTAAAAATTCATCTCTTTGGTTGAAAGTTCAACTATTTTGTTAAAAACTAATGTTTTTTATTTAAATTTTAACTGCGTGGTTAAAATTTGAACTAGTTTGTTGAAAATTTGCCTATTTCTAATGAATGTGTTATCACTATGGCTTAGTTAAAAATTATATTTTTGAAGAAAATTCATATTTCAAGATGGAGAATGACATTTTTTCGTACAGAAAATTCGTTCTGTGTTTCGGTAGAAAAGTAATCTTTTGTTAAAAATAAATACATGAATTTGAAAAATTGTTTATTGGTATGTAAAACTTTGTTTAATTCCGTTTATCAAATAAACTATATTAAAAATATTATAAGAATAAAATTCTGCAAAACATGTATTATCTAAAGTAGGGCCCACATATTATTATTGCTGAAAAACATTAATTAAACAGGTTAAAAGGGAAGAAGAAGAAATATTTTCGACGGTTAGTTAAATAGAGTTAAGTCAACTTTAGAATGGTCAAATTTAACTTAAATTTAAGATTTATTTTGTTAATTTAACTTATGCTTTGTACGATGTCAAAATTTAAAGATTCTAGGCCCCGGCTTATAATTGTTTTAACGTTATATTTACCATTAGTGTAATAGGTAATAATGAGGTATTTTCGATAAACTGAATTTTTCTTACATAATTATATTTTTGTAATGGGAGAATTTTTAAAAATTTTGAAAACGAATGTGATAGAGTTAAAATGCATTAAACCTTCTTTTAGAAAATTCCATAAGAAAAGTAATGTTTCTAACACACTTTGAATAAATACGGTAATTGATTCTGCGTAAAAGGGCTAATTTGAGGTAACGTCACGAACCATTATTTATACCTAGAAATTAAATGATAGGTCTCTAATACTCGGTATTATCATGTTTGTTTTCCATACATGATGAATACGCAAAGAGATTTCATGAATTTTTTTGTGAGATATTTTATCTCTATAATGTAAATTATTTTAAATATATTCAATAAATGTAGATCTTTTATTTGGTTAGTCTGGTTAATTTATCTTTATTTAATTAAACAAATCTTCTCAACTGAAACAAATAATCAGTTTGTCAAAAAATAATGATTGTCTCAAAGAAATTTATAACTATCCCTGCGCTATGAAGATGTACTTAATAGAAAAGAAAGTTTCAACTTTTCTATTGTAAACAAATTTTTACAAGAAATTACAAAACTTTTACAATTGTAAGCTTTTGTAAACAAATATACAAAATTGAACGAGAAAATAATATTCAAAGAAGTATGTAATTTTTCCTTATATTTCCTCGTAAAAAATTAAGATAATTAACAATAAATTAAAAGTTTCTACAATTTAAAACGTTACAAAACAAGAAAATTATAAGCCTTTAAGAATTTTACACTTTTAAAAGAATACATTTTTTAAAAAATTGTATTCTTTTAAAAGCTCAAAATTCTGGGATTACTGGGAACATTTAAACCCAATTTTTACTTTGTAAAATAATTTTAAGAGGATATTCAGAAAGATAAATAAAACTTAATTGGAAAAAAAATAAAATTGAAAAAACTTAAAACAAAATTTAGACTTTTGAGTATTTCGAACAAGAAAATTATAAGCCTTTTAGGAATTTTAAACTTTTAAAAGAATAAATTTTTTTAAAAATTGTATTCTTTTAAATGCTCAAAATTCTGGGATTACTGGGAACGTTTAAAACCAATTTTTACTTTGTAAAAGTAATTTTAAAAGAATATTCAGAAAGATAAATAAAATTTAGTTCATAAATTAATAAATTTGAAAGAATTTAAAACAAAATTTAGATTTTTGATGATTTCGAACAAGAAAATTATAAGCCTTTTAAGAATTTTGAGTTTTTAAAAAAATACAACTTTTTTTTTTAAAATCCTAGAAAAACTAAATAAAAACTTGTTAAAAAATTAATTGAAAAAGAAGATTTATAAAGTTTTATAAATTTTTCAAAAAAGAATATGAAAAACATTAAGGCAAATTTTTTAACGTTGCAGAATTTTGAAAAAATTTGGGAAAGATTGCAGTTTGAAGATAATACAAAAATTTGCATTAGATTCCTCAAAATTTTTTAAATGATTTTTTAAAACGAATTTTGGAGACAATGTTTCAAGAATTCCAAAACAAATTTTGATGTATAAATTAATGTTTCTAGCGCAGAATTGACGAAAGTAATATATATTTTGAATTTATTCTTCAATTTATAGAATTGGAAATGATAGTGTGGACTCTTATTTTTTTAAATATTTGAACTGTACAATGTATAAAAGTTAAAAAATTAAAATTTTACAGTTTAATGCATTCACTGAAAAACTGTTTTGAAAGTATTAAAAACTTCTATTTTATAAGCGTACATTAAGGATCCATTCCACTAAAAAAGTTTTAAGCTTTAATTTTAAAAGCTTTCTAATTTGAGTGTTTGTATTTGCTGATAAGTTTTAAAAACTTTAAATGAAAAAATGCTTATTTTTAAGACTTTAAGACTTTTAATTCCAATAGCTGGATTTAATTCTTTCTCAAGAAGTTGTTCATTTCCGACCTAGGATGATAAATGTTGAAAACATTGCAATGACATATATAGTGTCCAATCGATTGATATTTATATAAGGAAAAAAAACCTTAAACGTTATAATTTGTTATTTAATACCGATTATACATTAAGGCCATGTGACGAGTGGGTCACGTCACCATATTCCTACCTTACCGACACTTTTTTCATTCCCTACTTATTCTCACACGAAGCGCCAAATTAAGTTTAAAATTTAGGATAATAATCAAGAAGCACAAAGAAATTATGGTCTGGTTATAAATTTTAATAATTATTAAAAAAATTAAACAAAAATCATTTACAAAAACAACTTTTTTCATAATTATTTAAATTTAGGAACAGACCTAGGTTGCTTAGTGCTTCTTATTTATTATTTCAAATTTTCAACAGAATTTAGTGCTTCGCGTAAAAAAAGTTAGGAAATAAAAGAAGTGTCGGTAAGGAAGGATTCTGGTCATGTGACCCATTGATCACATGGCCTTAATGCCTTTTATTATTATATTATTGAGTTATTGTTTAAAAATGGAAGCTTTTTTAATAGTTGTCATGTACAAAGGTTAATTTAAAATTATCTAATTGCAACATTCTGAATATTTGTCAAACAATGTTGAAAGCGCACAAATTTTTGGCAGCAAAACCTTTCTAGATTCTTATAGTTGGAAATTCTTGCAATTGTACTTTATTGTATATTATTGTATGAAATTAAAACTACAATAAAATACAGCAATATGCAAATAAGTACAAATAAGTAAAAAATTCGTCTGCATAATAGAGAAGATTTGAGCTCTTTTGTAATTAATGTTTTTATTTATTGCTAATTTGTAACTTCCTGTAAAAACATTTTTAGTTAGGTTGTTCAAAGAACAAAAGTATTTGCAGAAATATGTAATTAAATATAGTGAGATTGCTTCAAAATGCATGGTTTAAAAACTCTAGGGACAGATGGGTGTTCATGATATTTGCATAAATTTTATTTCACAAAGCCATTGTACAGGAAATGAAAACATTAATTTAATGGTAGCTTATGAAACAATATGCTGAAAAATATTATTGTGGCTTTTCTTCTTGCTCTATTCGTGTGATTACTTTTTTTGAGATCAATTTTTCAAATATTGGAACACAAATTCTCGAAGCAATTATAAAATTGACCATAAGAGAAGCGATGTTCTTGAGTAACGGGAAAAGTTATTTCCCAGGCGTACAATAGCAAAAAAACATTACATCTAAAAACACGTTATCTTTTGCCAATAATTTATTTCAGACTGGAACTGCCTATTTTAATTAATTAAGGGAACAAAAATTAAAATAGGAAAATTCGGTATATTTTAACTTACAAAAGTCACAATATTTGTCAATAGGCATTCAACATTAATCTTTTTTACTACAAATTTAACTATTTCAATTTTGGTTGAATAATTATTTTTTTATTTGAAAATTCATCTTTTTGGTCAAAAGTGCAAGTATTCCAGTTATGTATTCATTATTTTATTTGGAATTTTTTTGTTTGTTAAAAATTGATCTTTTTTAGTTCAAAATTCAACTATTTTGTTGAAATGTTTTTGTTCACAATTAAACTTTTTAGACAGGCAATGTAATTATTGCAATTAAATACATTCGTTTTAGTTTAAAATGCATCTCTTTGGTTTAGCATTAATTTTCTAACTTTTTAATCTTCTTGTTTAAAAATTCATCATTGTGATTGAAAATTCAAGAAAATTTAACTTTTCAATTTTTGATTAATAATTCATCACTTTATATAAAAGCGTAACTATGTTTTTAAAAATTTATTTATTATTAATATATTATTTGACATTTTTTGTTTGTTTAAAATTTTTTAATGAAAATGTTATTGTCTCAAGTAGTACATCATTTTAGATAAAAATGTATCTCTTTAGTAGAACATTATTTTTTCAACTGAAAATTCAACCATTTAATTTTTGGCTATGAAATTATCGTTTTTGGTTGAAAATTAATGTATTTTGTTGAAAAATCGTCTTTTTGGGTACAAAATAATCTTTTGTTTAAAAATTTATCATTTTGGTTAAAAATTTAAATATTCCAGTTAAATATTTATAATTTAAGTTAAAAATGCATAATTTGTTAACAAATTTTTGTGTTATCAACTGCTTTTGTAACTTCAAATTTCCCTATTCAATTTTTGCCTGAGCATGGATCTTTTTTCTTTGAAAATTCACGTTTTACCTTAAAAATTTTACCATTCAAGTTGAAGATTCGTCATTTTAGTTGAAAATTCATCACTTTGTTTGAAAGTGTAACTAGTTTTTTTATAATTTATTTAGTATTAATAAATTGTTTGAAATTCTTTTCTTTTTAAATTATTATTTTTTAACTGAAAATGTAACTATTCCAATTGAATATTCCATCATTTTAGTTAAAAATTGATCTCTTTAGAAGAACATTAATTTTCTTAACTAAAAAAAAAGGTTTGATTAAAAATTTGCCTTTTTAAGTTGAAAATTCGTCTTCTTCGTAGATATTAATCTACTTGGTTAAAAATTCATCTTTTTGGTTTAAAATTCATCTATTCCAGCTGAAGAATCTTTTTTTTTTTAATTTGTTTTTGTTATTTAGTGGAAAAATAATTTTTCTTACTGAAATACACATTTATCATACAAAAAAATCATGGATTTAAATACCTATAATGTGTAACATTTTTTTATTGTATTGTATTTATTGCATATAAAAAATAAACAAATGAAAGTTCTAAGATGAAAAGCAAGAAGGGACTATGTACTTATTTCATTTACTCTGATATTTATTGATATTTATCTTTTAAATGTTAAACTGAGAGGAATTTTCTTTAAATTTCAAAAATTATCATTTTTTAAATAGAAAAAATTTACACAATTTGATTTAATTTTGGAACGCTTGGTTTTATAAATAAATATTAAGTCTATCATATTTTCAAAATGCTCATATTAATTCAACCAAATACTCTTTAGTTGAAAATAGTTTCTTTTTGTTAAAAATAATTTTTTTCAATTAAAGGTTGAACTTTTCTAGCTTTTTGGTATAAAATTAATATTTTTTGGCCTAAATTTCAATTACTTGGTAGAAATTTTAACTACTTTGTCAAGAATTAATTGAGCTGTTCAGAATTCAAAAGTGGAATTTTTAACAGATAAATTTTCTAGACAGTTAAATAGTTGAATCTTGAACCCACGAATTTTCTACAAAATTTAACTGTTGATTTTTGAACTATGCTACGCATTTAAAATTGAAAATTATTCTGTATTACAGAGTAAAAGTCGACCATTTTCAAATTTAGAATCTTTAGAATTAAAAGATTTTTTCTTTAAATTATTGAACAATCGTACAAGATTATATTTATAGCTTTTGAAATAATAAATGTACGTCTTTCAAATCTAAAAATTAAAAATCGAAAAAATAATTAAAAATTTTCGAAACAGCATTAATATCTGAATATATTTAAATTATGTTTCCAATTTACCAAGCCCCTTTCCAAATTAATCCGGAAGTTACAGTAAAAATAATACAATGCAAGAACTAGGCATTCAAGATCGAATTATTCTTAATTAGATAATTTTCCACAGTCAACATTTCAAATCCATTGCCACTTAATTTTTTCCTAAACAATTAAACCTTAAAATTAAAAGTTCCAATTATATTAATATATAATATACATAGTAATATAATATAATAAGTAATAGATAATAATTTCAAATCACTAAAAATGTTAAGAAAAGTCTAGGCCGTGGCCTCAGAACGATTTTTTATTTTGATAAATTATTCTACAGTAAAAGTAAAGAGACAAGTATTACATAGTTTGGCTACAAAAAATTTTTTGTGTTATTTTACAATCAGTTGGATTCAAATCCAGAAAATTCTAAAAGAATTAAAGTATTTTTTTTCAAAATATAGTAGTAGTATAGCTATTTAGGATTTTATTATATTCTTCGACGTAGGATTTTTTTTCTTACAACTAATCTCAAGAAAGAACTTACATAGTTTGAAAATTACTAAATGGTGGCCTTTCTCGAAAATATTTGAGAATCATTTTTCCCGAAAACCGCAAATTAATTTCTTTCTGAAATAGATCGCAACACATACTACGCATATCTCTTGAGTTTCATTTTTGATAAATCACTGCCGCAAAATAGATTTTTTTAAATCGAATTTTATCAGTTTTCTTCGAAACCAGAAGCGCCACAAAATTTTGCCGTCTTAGGAAATGTATTAACCCGCATCAAACTAATAGGATACTTTTTCATATTACCAAACCATTTTTCTTAGACATTGGAAAAAATAAAAAAAGATGTAATTTTTCTCAAAATTTTCTTCTAATATTTTCTAAATTCGACGAAAAAGATAAATAAGATTTTCGGCTATTCTATTAGTTGTCTGGGAGAGTAAATGGTGGTTTAGAACAGCGAAATTTTTTCTGATAATCCGTCAAGGATTTTAATTAAGAGGGTTTTTTTTTGAGAAAATATACTTTCACGAATTTAAAAAAAAACATAGGCCATTTTATGACTCTTCTATTTTATAGGAATCAATTGAAAAAAAAAGTTTGTTATTAAACTGTAAAATACGCGTTCCTTTATGTTTAACATGAAATGTCACCTAAATAAAAAATTGTTCTGACACACTAAGATGGACCACTCCTCCTAATTGGACCTTTCGACGGAAAATATTTTCATTCAAAAGTAGAAGAGCAAACTGTAGCCCAATCAAGGATTCCTGTCACAGATATTTATTGAAATTTTGATTTAAAAAATGATGAACTCATAAGCTTCTAGATATATGTTATATGCCATTATTTAGCGAAATGTGAAAGTTCTGTTAAAAATATTTTATTATTAAGGAATATTGTTTATTTGATTGAATATGGTATCAAAATATTATTAATTAGAAATCAATGTGATCTTTGAAATGTGTATTGTGTGTCCTCTTACATAAATCTGAAAAATTTCTCAATTTAAATGAAAACCCTTGATTTTTGGAAAAGTCTGGAAATATCTGGAAATATCGTTAATAAGAGTCTGAAGCCTACTTTCAGAATAACCTTCTACACCTTTTAATTTGTTTTCCTTTCATTCTGAGGTTGGTGTTCCAATTCCCCTAGCACTTCTGCCTCTTTAGCCGAACAAAGAACCGAAACAAAGGCAGCGGAAGGTCTAGAGCAGTCCGAAGACACATATCTAGTAATTTTATCAGGTTGAGTGCTAATTGGCGTTCATCACCGAGTCGCTGCTTGTATACAGGATAGTGGTATATAAAAGCTGTCGGGGTGAGTTGTGGCTGTGCTAATTATCCCGTAGGAAAATTCTTCCACGAGCTCGGGCGCAATGCCCTCGCCTAATTTTCTACTCCGCATCCTTCCCCCTCCCCTTACACTTACTCTGCTACTTTTTCTAACCCACACCTCTACCCCTGACATACTACTACATTACCCCATATTACCCCGGCACACTGGCAAACACCCGAGCTCTTTTCTCGGAGAACGAAGCGTGTACAAGGTATATGGGACGTCCATAAGATCTGAGCCGGACTGTTAATTGGATTTTTCTTACTTTTTTTTTTAATTTGTATGATCACAGAAACCCCTGAATACCTTCATGACATCCCCACATTCCAATCCCGAAACGCTGTCTCTTTTTCTCGCTTTATACTTAACATCGATGTGGTGCAATTGTATCCTTTCAATATCATGAAAACTCCCCTCCCTCACCCACCTTCCCATGTTTCCATCATTGAATTTTGTTTTGTTTTGATTTTCAAAATCGTAAAATTGAGATCAGTGTGACAAGCAGAAATAAATTGTGATTTAAGTGTCAGGGGGATTGGTTTTCATTTATGCAGGGATTTTTTTCTAGCCGAGGTTTTCGAAAGAATAGTGAGAGAATTGAAGAACAAAATAATCATGAAATTTGAGAACATGAATATAAACAGAATAGGGTACGAGAGTAATATTCAATAAGAATATGAAAAAACAAATGCAGGTGGTTTATAATGTGTTTCTCGCACACGTAGAATTTAAAGCAGACAGTAAAACTCTACGTAGTTAATTATACACGGCAAACTCCTATGCGTATTTATTCTAATTAAATTTTTTCACTCCATTAAATCCTACACTTTAAAACTCTATAGAAAATTAGAAATCAAGTTTTGCGTATCTGTGAATTCCGCACAATATTATTTTTTGATTAATATTTCGAACGCTCTCCGCAGTTAAAAATGAATATCATGAAATTCTAGTGAACCAATTCAGTTATTTATTTTATAATAATTTTAAAAGCTTTGCGCAATTTAATTCTATATGCGGATATTCTACACACAAAAATGTAAAACAATTAAAAAAGAATTGCTGTGTGCCTTTATCCACAAAAATTATTTTATAACTTCCTGCAGAGTTTTCTGACGTAGGATTTAATTGTGAAGAGTTTCAGACTCCCTGCAGATCGTTGGAAATTTATTACAATCCTTCAAATCTTAAAAAATTCCATAAAATACTTTAAAGTCCCTTGCTATCTATGGAGTCCGTAAGAATTCTTTGAAATTCAATCAAATGTCATGTATTTTCTAAAGTTTTTTAGAAATCCTTTAAAATCATTAGAAATCCTAAACAAAATTTTAATACCTTGAAATTTGGTATTATTCTTAAAATCATTTAGAATCCTTTAAATTCACTTGAACTTTTTGGAGATCGTTAAAATTTATTAAAAAATTACTATCGAATCCCTTTCAGAATAATTGAAAATAAACCTATTCAATAAAGTTCTCTATAAAAAATTTAAAAATCACAAGAAAGCTTTGAAATTCCTGAAATCCTAGAAGATTTATTCATTAAATCCCTCATAACTTAACTATTTTTTATTTAAAATTTATTTGATTAAAGGTATTCATTAAAGTCGTATTTAAAAAAACTCATGTAAGTCCCTAGAAATCTTAGTAATCCTAATAATTCCTGGGAGACTTTATAAAATCCTGAAATATTGTGAAATTCCTGGAAATCCCTAGAAATATTTAGAAATCTTTGGAAATGCTAGAAATTCCTTGAAACTTGATCTTGTTTATTTCTCAAAGTGCTTTAGCAATCTCGTGAAATATTTGGATATTCTACCAAATTGTTTTAAATTTTGGAATACATCTATTAAAATCCTTTATACTACTTTAAAATACCTAAAAATATTTAAGCTCTTGAATATAATTTAAAATAAGCTTATTAATTAAAGTTCTATAATAAAGCCGTTTAAATCCCTAGAAGTCTTTAAAGTCCTTAAATATTTGAAGACTTGAGAAAATCCTTAAATCTTGTAAATTTTCTCGAATTACCATAAAGTCTCTTAAAATTTTACCACGCTTCATTTATTATTCAAAGTGCGGTAAAAGTATCTTGAAAAGTTTGAAAATTTTACAAAATTGTTTGAAATTCCTTGAAATCTCTGACAGAAGTAAGAATCCTTTCAAATCCCTTGTAATGTTTTTAAATTCCTTAAAATCAGTAGAGATATTTGTTATCTCTTGAAAACCAATGAAATATTTTTAAATCTTTAAAAATATCCCTTGAAATCTTTAAAGTCATGAAATGCGTAAAAATATTTCTAAATAATGCGAAAACCGATAAAGTATATTTTATACAATTGAAATATTTTGAATACCCTTAAAATCAATTAAACGCCCTAAACATTTCTCAAAATCCTTTAAAATAAATTAAAAACTCCTGATATGTTAATTTAGTATTAATATATTTCTTCATTTCTATACTGATTTTCTTATAAATATTATCTAAAATGATTTTGCAAGAATCGCAAAAAAATTCATTGCAGAAAAGTCATTATAGACCTATACTGAATCTCCCATTATTTTTCGTGAAGGGGGATTATAAGGTATTGAAAAAGATTGCATGGTATTTCAAAGGTTTGCGTAGAATTACATTAGATTGCATACTATTGCAGATAGTCCAACTTTAATGTATTTAATTGAAAGAAGAAAAAAAAATATTACATTTGAATTATCACTTAGCTGTATTGAATTCCAGAAGAAGTGCTTAAAAAGCAACCATCTGCGAGAAAACTCTTATTAAAGAACGGCGCGTTCCAAAAAAGGCCGGACTTAGCTCTTACCGAACCGTGAAAGGGACATCTTGAAAGAAGCAACCACATCCGCGAAAAATCTTTGTCAATGATATAGCGCGTCCCGAAAAGCGCAAATATTGACACGAAAAGAGTAATTTAAAAAAGTACATTTAGACCATATTCTTCTAGAGGGTATAAGTTAAGGTCAAAAAATTATTTAAACCAGTAAAATGCATTTTTTAAATTTAGCACTTACTTCCTTCAAATATATTTTTATGAATTAAGCTACACAGCAAAATCTTTTATTATCAAAACATAATCAACTTACTACATAATTCAACTTACTACTATCACTTTTATTAATCACAGGAAAATATATTTGATTTCCGTTAAGGGTTGTTTTAAGGCAATTTTTTTTGGCGAATTTCAGGAGCACAAAAAAGCCAAAATTTTTGGTGAAATTGACATTTTATTACTTTTGTGAAGGTGCTAGCTTAATGGACCTTTTCCAATGTCATATCGATCGCTTTAATAAAATTAAACCTTATATAAGAAAGAAACACCCCATAATAAAAACACATATTGAAAAAAGTCGATATCTGCATAGATGGAACCTACTTATAAAATAGTTAAATGGTACCTTCAAGCATAATTATTTCTCAGATCTAATCGTTACAAAAATAACCCTCGTAATCTATAAGCTAAAATTGTAACATCTTTTATCGACATTTTTTCCCAGTCTATGTGTGTATTTTTGAAGAACATAATTTACAAAATTTCTAGCACAACAATTCTTAACGAGAAAAATCAATTTTCATGTAACGAAAAATCTAAATTTTCTTTAAAAAATTATTTCTTGACTAAGTCATGTCTACGTGGTACAGAGGGGTTGCTCTTTTTCCTTGAGAGTTAAAGCCAAAAAATCGGAGTGGGTATTTTCGATGAGCCAAAAAATCAGAGACTCTATTGTCACAGTGGAATTCTCAAAAAGATTATTTTTTAAAGTGCTATGTCTACGTGTTACAGAGGGGTTATTTTTTTTCGTTAAGGGTTGAAGCAAAAAAATCGAAGTGGGTATTTTCTTGGATCCCAAAAATCAGAGACTCTATTGACAGTGGAAAATTCTGAAAAAGATTATTTTTTGACAATGT
>JAAAKG020216023.1:0-13624 GCA_010014905.2 Druon quercuslanigerum
TATTGTGGATCCAATATGGCGGCCAAAAATTTCAAAATTTTTTTAAAAATCAGACAAAAAAATCTATTGTAGTATTTATATATATTATTAATAAAATATCCCAAAGATTGTTTATAATCACATAACATAATGGAGCATCCAATATGGCGGCCAAAAATCAGAAAAATTGCAAAAAAAAAGTCAGATTTACCGTTTTTTTCACACATTTTTTAATATTATTGATACAGAGTACTACTTAAATACTGCAAAAACCTTTTTTTGTTCTGTAACAAAATGGCGGATTTCATATGGCGGCCAAAAATCATAAATATTGTGAAAAATAGTCGAAAATTCTGTAAAATTCATGTAAATTGTTTATCATTACATAATTCATATGTGAATATGTTAAGCAAATAATTTGTAACTATTTTCCATAATTTTAAGAATGGCGGATCCAATATGGCGGCCAAAAATTTCAAAAAATTTTGAAGAAACAGATAAAAAAATTTATTGTAGTATTTATACATATTATTAATAAAATACTCTAAAGATTTTTTATAATTACAAAAAAATGGCGCATCCAATATGGCAGCCGAAAATCAGAAAAATTGCAAAAAAATAGTTAGATGTGCCGTTTTTTCACCCATTTTTGATTAGAATTGAAAAAGAGACTTTTTTTGTATTTATAACAAAATGGTGGATCCAATATGACGGCCAAAAATCGAAAATATTGTGAAAAATAGCCGAAAATTCTGTAAAATTCATGTAAATTGTTAATCATTATATAATTTATATGTGAATATGTTAAACAAATAATTTGTCACTATTTACCATAATTTGAAAAATGGCGGATACAATATGGCGGCTAAAAATTTTTTTAAATTGCAAAAAAACAGATAAAGTTAGTCAGTTTTTTGTACATTTTTGTAGTATTCATACACAGCATTGCTGATATATTCTAAAGATTGTTTATGATTACAAAACAAAATGGCGGATCCAATATGGCGGCCAAAAATCATAAATTTTGTGAGGAATAGTCGAAAATTCTGGTTTTTTGTACTATACATCACTATTGATATAAACTACCAATATTTTACTGTAATAATTATTTTTAGCTATATAAGAAAATGGCAGACACAGAATTGTGGCAGAAAAGCTATAAATTTTTTTTAAAATCCAAAATATTTTTAATTTTGCAAGCTAACTCACATGGCTGAACAATTTATTCTAGTGCATTATTGTACAAATTGTGTTTATAAATTTAATCTTCTTTTTTTATGTTAACAATAAAAATTTATCATATATCAATTTTAAATTGTATATAACTCTTCAAAAACATTATAATAGTACTTTTGGTAAAGAGTGAGGAAATGTAGCAATTAGAAAGTTTTTGTTACGCATGACTCAACCATGTAAACTAACTTGTAAAATAAAAATTTTTTTTGGAATTTTGAAAAAATATATAGATTTTCAGCCATGTATAATAAAATTGGTTTATGTCATAACTGATACATATAACAAAAAACCAGAATTTTTGGCGAATAAAAAATCATCATTTGGAATAAAATCTCTTGTGGAATATTTATTATTATTATTATTATTAATTTTTTAATTGCAAAGTAATCTTTTCTATTTGAAGATGAAAGGAAAAAAAATTTTATATTTGTCGAAAATTCGTTTCCTAGTTTATAATTTATACTTTTTAGATAAGGTGCAACAATTTGGATATATATTAATCGCTTTTGCATCTATTTATCTGAACATTTATGGTTCATAGTTAAAAATTTAACCGCCTGGTTGAAAGTTAAATTACTTTTTTTTAAATTTATAATTTTTTTTAAATTCACCATTTTAGTTCAAAACTGATCTTTCCAGATAAAAATATAACTATTTCAATGAAAATGTGTTGTCTATTTTTACTGATAATTATTTTTTATGGAAAACTTTTCTATTCCACTTTTAGTGAAAAATTGATACTTTTATTGAAAATTGATCTTCTTTAATTGAAAATTCATATTTACGGTTGCAAATTTAACTATTTGGTTGAAAATAATTTTTTTTATCAAATTTATCTTCCAGGTTAAAAAATCATAATTTTGTCTGACATCTGTTGATGAAAATTCATTAATTTAAAGGTTCATTATTTTAGTTGAAAATTATTGTTAGTCAGTCATCACATTCATTCATGATCTGCTTCATCAAATTTAAAAGGCCCAAAAGGCCATCAGCAACAGTAATTTGGTGATAGTGAATTCTCTTTTTTTAAAGCTCCTTCGGCTTTAACGAACACATTCTCATCGCGTATGTCATGCTTCACACTTGAGTTTTTGCTTAAAATTGTATATCACTTCCATTAATGTATATTATTATCTTTCTGCAAAATCGCTTTTGACTTTGAGATAAATTTTCAAGGTTATTTGAAGGTCACATTGATTTTTTAAAATGGGAACCCCTATTTTTGACATTAGATTCTGAAAGAGCGGGAAATTTGACGTTTGAAATGATAGTTAGAGTCAATTTTCACGAGGTCAAATAAAGTTTAAATCGAGGTCAAATTTCAAAAATCATGTAGATCATGATTTTTTTGTTTTATTTTTTTTTAACACGCTTGGGAAACACAAAGCTGGGGTGAATCTGGGATCAACGACCTTGTTCACCTTGACCTTGAGGCCGAATTCTAAGGTCATTCGAAGGTCAAAGTGTGATGTTTGTTGGTTTGGAGCTTGTGAGTTTAAGGGTTTGGTTTCGGGTTCATTAGTTGAATAAAACAAAACACTATGACCTTCTAATGACCTTCTAAGTTGGGCTCAAGGTCAAGGTGATTAAGGTCGTTGGTCCCAAATCCACCCCAGCTTTGTGTTGCCTATACGTGTTAAAAGAATGAAACAAAAAAAATCATGTTCTGCACGATTTTTGAAATTTAACTCGGTTTAACCTTTACTTGACCTCGTGAAAATTGACTTTAACTATTATTTTGGACGTAAAACTTTCCTTTTCTTTCAGAATCCAGTGTCAAAAATAGGGGTTCCCGTGTAAAAAAATTAATGTAGCCTTCAAATCACCTAGAAAATTGATCTCAAGGTCAAAAACTATTTTACAGAAAGATGGGCCCCATTGTCCTGAGCAACTTTTGTCTAAACAATTTTTTTGAATACCGCTTATTTCCGGAGATTTTGGGGTGGATAGATTAAAATGATCCACCCTGTGTATGTATATATATATATATTTTTTTTTTCAATTTTTTAAAAAGTAAATTGTTTAAAATCCCACACACGAGACGAACACGAAGTTAAAAGACAAAAGTTGTCATTAAAAATGTGCCCATGCAGCGGGCAGATTTTATAAATTGTTTGTCTTTTCAAGTACTATAAATTGTTCCATAGATAATTTTTAAATCTTGAAAAAAGTCGTCTTAACAGTTTTCAAAATGTGCTCACTTTTTGAACTTATATCCAAAATAAATGGCTAACGAACTTGACCTTTATTTTGGGACACTAAAAGTGTGTACTCAAGGCCAATCGAATCTGTGAATTCTTGGAAAGACATGAACATAGGCAGACAGACAGACCGACATATTCGTAAAAACCTGTTTTTTGGGTTCAGGAAGTCTCAAAACGTGAATATTTGACAAACACTGGGGGGAGAATGTAATAATAAATTTAGATTTTAATATTTGGTTTAAGAAGATGTCACGGATCAAAAATGTTCAGCGAGAAGAATTAATAGGCATTCTTCTATTCCTTCTTGCAGAATTAGGTTTACAGTCCAAATATTTTCCTAACGAGGCCCCTAATCCTGATCATGAGTCTGCAGAGTCTCCTCCATCTACTGAGCTTACTCTTCGTATCGGGTCCAGGTCTCCTTCTGCCAGACCCCATTATACGACTGGGTCTTCATCATCTGCCAAGCAAACTCTTCGTGTCAGGTCACGGTCTCCTCCTCCTCATCTCAAGCAAATTTTTCCACGCGTACTTGGATTCATGTTTGAAGAATATAAATCTATTAGACTTGTTCCCAATTGTAATCCAAACCGAATATTCGAACTTCGAAAATACGTTTTTCCTCGCGACAAACCAATTAAATTAAAAATCACACATACTACCTTTAAGCCTCTCCCAACCGGAGAACAAATTGTATTATCAACGACGACTGGTGACGTCTATGCAATAGTCGAAAAAAGAACAAATGGAAAATTTATTTTACGTGGATTATTTAAACCTTTTATTTCGCGGTCAAAACGGGCAAAAATAAACATCGACAGTGGCGAGGTTAAAGAAATTACCCCAGAAGAAAACGCGGAATCTCCACTAAGCCAAAGACATTCAATCTTACAGAATTTTAAAATATTTTATGTAATCGATCATTCTTCACATTCTCAATAAGGAAACAATACGCACCTGTTTATCATATCTGCCGCTTTTTGCTTAGTCTTTATTTTTACCCAACGTTTATGTACAGAACTTTAAAAATTAAGTAAATGGTCTGCGGTCTAAACCTGTATACTGACATTTTTTTCGAAATTGATTTTTTATATTTTCTGGAACGTTTTTTTATATTTAGTTAATACCCTAAAAGCGAAGCGGAAAAATCCTTAAGGCTGCGGTCTTAACCTATTAACTGCTTATGGCGTTTTATGGGAAATCAGTGATTTTTCTCACAACGACTCGGTTTACTTGTAGAATAGGCCAGTGAGACACATGCGAATGTGCGGGTAGTTAAGTGTATGTGTGTGTCGAAAATTTTTTGTGGCTACTTTTACGTCATTTTCGATGTTGACGTCTACAGATCGCTGTAAAGACGAAGGTAAGAACAAGGTCAGAACACTGCACATAACAGGTTTAGACCGCTTGACCCCTTTTACATAACATCGGAATAGCTTTCAATTGCCATGCAACGTTCAATTTTGATTTAAATGTAAATTTCTAAAATGTCAGTTAACAGGTTTATACCGTGGACCCATCAAGTGTCAAAAGATTGACAATTGTGATTTTGTAATTTTAAATTCCCTACTGATGATGGCTGTCGGAGCTGGACACCGGAAATTTCTTGTTACACGGGAATTTTACAAATTTTTTAAGAAAAATTATGAAATTATTCAGTTTAGTATGCGTAATTATAAAATCTTTTACTTTTACATTTCCAATTCAAGGAATTGTACAATGCAGTTTGAAATACTTGAAATGTTTGTCGTACTAAAAGTCAGACCTCTGATCAAAGAATTTTTCCGATATTCCGATATTTTAATAATATTTTTTTATTTCCTAATTTAGAATCGGAAAAGTTGTAGAGGATATTTTCCTCGAAAAAGAGGTAAAGCTTATTAAAATGTAACCATTTTTTTTAATTTCTAAAAAGCGACTGTAAAAAAATATGTAATTGTATAAGATACACTGAACTCTCGCTTTAAGTCCAGTATCGGTAGTGGCTTTTAAATAGCCTTGGACTAATTTCGGGTGAATCGAAACGTAATTAATAATGGCCGCCTGACTTATTTCCAATTTGAATATATATATACTAAAAGCGCGAATTTAATGTATTGTTAAAATATTATTTTTTGTAAGCTTACATAAGACATGACGAATAATGTAATTTCAATTCGTAAAATCATAGAACATTTTTTTTGAAGAAACCGGATGTTTGGTAAGAACATTAATCTAAAGTTGTTAATTTAAAGAGTTTTTCATACTATATATTGTATATACATAAATTATGAAGCGTTTAATTAAAAATCTCTGAATAAAAGTTTTTTAAGCTTTTAATTAAAAAGCTTTAAATTCATAAGAGACATAACTCATTCTTCTGCCGGGTTTGCTTCACCTTTTCTTCGTGACAGGTCCAGGTCTTCTCCTGCCAGACCTCTTGTTTTTTAAGATTCGATTTTTTTTACTTTAAGGACCGTAAAAAGTTTTTGCGAACTGAAAATTTTTTCGGCTATGAAAATAGCTACTGATGACTTTTTTTTCGCTTCGCACTTGATAAACTGTATCTAAAATGTAAAACTTGTTTTATGACCTTGAACCCTATTATAGTCAATGAGTCTCTTACCATTTATTGTACTTTGGAACAATACTACTTTTTCATACATTTCAAAATAAAGTTAAAATTGAGTTCCTCATAATTATTTTATTTTTTTTAACCTATATAATTTGGTGAATAATTATTTTGGATAATTTAATAATTTTCCTTTTTACATAGCTTTTTTATTTTATTGACTTAGAATTCAACTATTTCGTACATAACAAAGATAGCATATAATTGAAAAATATTATTATTTTATGGAAAATTCAACTATTAATCGTTAAAAATTCATCCTCTTAGATTTAAATGAATCTGGTTTGGTTGCGCATTTGACAATATGGTAGAAAATTTGTATGAAAACTTTTTTTTAATAGCGAATAAACTTGTTTCTTAATTATATTTTTGTTAAAAATGTAACCATTTTGTAGTTAATGTATCCTTTTGGCTCTAAAATTTAACAATTTGGTGGACAATCAGTGTATATTGTTAAAAATTCGTCTTTTTTAGTAAAACAGCAATCTTTTTGCTTAACCATTAATTTTTTTTATGAAAATTTAACTATTTGGACATTCCTTTTTTTAATCAACCACTTGGTCGACGGCTTTTATTTCTTGTTTAAGAAGTTCTCAATTTGCTTTCTACAAATTCCACTCAGAAAAGTATATCTTCGTGCAAGGTCCAGGTCGCCTCCTGCCAGACCTCATTATAATGCCAAGCCTCCTCCACCTGCCAAAGAACCTCTTCTTGCCACGAGACGTTCTTCTCATTCTTTTAGGAGAATTTTTATAAGAATATGGATATTTATACGAATGTGTAACGTTCAAAAAATATTACTTTTCACGGACTTTTTTTACGAACGATTTTCTTTTCAATGTGACTTCTAACTAGTTTTTAAAAAACGGTTTAATTTTAGTTAATGACAGCTAATTTTTTCATCGAAAATATACTCTAAAGTTTTATCGTTTCCAATTTCAAAAGTAATTTTTGCGCAGTCAAAATCCTGAAGTCAATTTTTTTCAAAGAAACCATCTTTTCAACTAATTCCTATCTATGAGAGTTAGTTACTTCTTTCTTTTAATTGGAAAAAAAAGTTTTGTGTTTTTTCCTACGAAAGAAAGATATCACTTAATAAAATTGAACTATTTTCTTATAATTGGTAAAATGCGACAATAAGAAAAATTAAATGACATAAAACATTGTTATAAACATTATTTTTTGTAAGTTTTAAACTTTTCTCATGGAAAAATAATGTATTTTTTATCAGACATGACAGATAATATAGTTTCAATTCGTTAAATCATAGAAAATTTTTTTCAGGGAACCGTGTTTTGGTGCGACCATTACTTTAAGTTCAAATTATAAAGTTGAAAAGTATTCTAAACTATTAAATATTTTTATTTTATTTTTAAAACGTTATAATTAGAAATTTCTGATCGAAATTTCTTTAAGATTCCTCCTGCCAGAACTCATTCTTCTTTGAATATTCGAATTTTTTTATTTAAAAAATCATGCAATTTTTTTCGCACCGTGATTTCATTTCGTGTATTAAAATGTTCAGCTGTCGCTTATATTTTGCTTGGCACTCAATAGACTATATCCAAGTTGATTAGTTGCCTTCTCATTTTTCTTTTATCTTTTTTTATATAAGTCAAAAAGAAAGTTTTTTGGCCAAAAAAGACTAATTTAACAGAATACTTTAAGTTTTAAAATAATAATTAAATTTCTGATAAAGTCGCTGAATTTTTCAACGAATAGATAGATTTTTAGCAAAACATATTAATTTTCAAACAGAAAGATGAATTTTCCACAAAAAAAAAATTAATTTTCTACCGAAAAAAACCTTACTCAACGAAATACGTAATAGTTGAAACATCAACCAAAACAGATTTTTATTTAAAATCAAAAACAGTTGAAGTCGAAAAACACCATATGATTTTTTAAACAAAAAGAATAATCTTCTATAAATGAAAAATAATTTTAAAAAAACATAATAGTAGGTTTTAAGATAATATATGCGCCTTAATACTAATTAAAACTTTTTATATTTCAGATAAAACATTCTTTGCAGTTTAAAAACTTCATTTTCAAAATTTCCCGATTTTTCATTTTACGTCATTATTAACATTAAAATACCAGCATTTTAATATTGTGATATTTTTAACATAGGATCTTTTATTAACGAAATAAAACAATATTTCAGATGAAAAAATTTTTTTTTAATTTTTTTTTTAAATAAAGAAAAAACTTTTCTTGCATTAGAGTTGAATATTAAAAAAATACTTTCATTTTCAACCTAAAAAGATAAATTCTTAATAAGCAAGTGTAGTAATTGATATTTCAACAACAACAAAAAATTTCATTTTTTTTAATGAATTTTAAAACCAAAAAGACGAAAAAATAATTTAACATGTACAAATTTCTCAAGCATTTTCTTTATAAAAATTGAATTTTTTACCTAAAAATATAAATTTTTAGTAAAAAATTCAATTTCCAAAAAATGTTAGATTTTTAACTAAAGAGATTAACTTTCATACAAAAAAATTCTAAAAATTTGATAAACTTCTAATAACGAAGCTGAATTTCGAAAAAAAATTAGTTTTTAAAAAAATAGTTAAATTTTCAACCAAAGAGATGAATTTTTAACTAATAGTACGCATATTTAACAAAAAAAAACTTATTTTGTGAAAAAGTGGTTTAAACGAAAATGTAAATAATTGAGTTTTCATCTAAAAAAGATTTCGGTTTGATTTTTAACACTACAATGCGAGTTGTGAATAAGAAATAAATTTTCTACGAAGATACATGAATTTTATTCCAAAAAGATTAATTTTGAATCAAAAAAGTTGGATTTTTATATAAAAAAGATTTCAGTTTTATTTTTTAACATTAAAATATGAGTTTTGAATAAGAAATAAATTTTCTACGAAAACACATGAATTTTAAATTCAAAAAGATAAATTGTCGACAAAACAGTGTAAATTTTATCCAAGAAGAATGACTTTTCAACAAAATTGTCGAATTTTCAAACAGATCATTAAAGTTTTAACTAAAAAAATTAAAAGATAACACATGTCACACAGCTGATCTTTACACCTTCTGTCAAAGATATTGGCTTTTGAACAAACAAGCAAAGTGTATAAACTACTGAATATTCAATTTCTAATAGAACAAATACATTGGACTCTTGCTTATTCCAAGGCGCACCAATTCCCTTTTTCTCAGTTATTTCAAGTGGCACAGTGACCACACCTCCCACCACGGTCCCTGTACGATTTCGAACAAGTCAGTGGCTGACCAATTAAAAAAAGGGCCATAGAGCGCTAAGCCCTAGTTTGATTTGAATTGACTATTTTAGCGTGACATCATCGGAATGCATATGACTTTTTGGAAAAAATATTCTTAACGTGAAAGCAAGTAATCAATATTAGAATTTTAATATTTGTCAAGTGTAGAATGTATTTTCTTCGTCATGTTCCACTCTTTTGTCGATCACCGACCTTTCATTGAAGCAAAATGCTTGAAAAATATTACTATTTAGACCTTTTATAATTTACTTTCCTATAATGATCGTGACGTCATACTACAATACTCAATATTCTGCCAAATACTTTAGTCTTTTTTTATTCTATTATATTGATTTTCAGTTGGCAAATTGTACTACTTTAAGGAAATGTTATATTTGTCACGTCGCATAACAAAAAAAAGACTTGAAAAACACTGACATGCATGATGCGCAAATGGAAGGACGCGCATGCTTACAGAACGCTTATCTATATATGTCCGGGGCAACCAATGAACGTGGCTCAACAAGAATAACCTGAAGGTGGGGACCCCTCCAGCCTTGAAATAGCCAAATGCTTACGTTTCGCAGCCCTTATAATTACACAAATGTTGAGAGGTTACGTGAGTATAGTTTTAAACCCTGATAACGGAGGGGACAATAAATGGGGTTAGCATCACCAAGCTTCACTAAAAATATAAATAATAATTAAACATGCCAGTGTATTCTGTAACTGCTGAACTTTTAGTAGTTTGTAACATATTTTGAATCTAGAACCTTTTATAAACGCAATAAAATAATTTAAAATTTTTAAATTCCAAGTTCTTCTGCTTAACAGTTATTTAACGTTATATAAATTCCTTGACATTCATCTAAATTGTTGTTAAACGGTTTTGTATTTCACACACCAGATTTCGCTGGCACATAAAGTTAAATTCATATTGAATGTCTGTAATTTAAATACAGTTTCTGAGGACTGCATGGCAATAATGATGGGTAGAAAAAAGAAACAAGGCAGAACTGTAAACTAGGAAGAAAAAGGGAGAGTGCATGGAGTGCCGGACAACTTGAAAAGTCGAGTGTTATCGTCTAGTGATAAAAGTCGACGGTGATAATAGAGGTGATAACCAGCAGGGTGATGTACGTCTGGGCAACGTCCGCCCGTCTGGCTGTCACTAGGTCGTTGAACCGACCTTTACCTTCCTAGACTAGCTTTTTTTTTATCTTCAAAACAATGCTTATGACTTGTCATCATCCTTCAGCGCGTAGATCCACGTGAGAATCTTAAGTTGCTTCGCCTCGAGGCACCAAATCTAAAGATGATCCTCCTATCGGGTTTAGCACACTTTTAAAATTTCTTCTTTAGGGCCATTTAACGAGTGTAACAGCTGACCAAGGTAGTCCTAAAATCAATATTTTTCACACATATATAAAAATGAAAGTTTAAATAACGCAGAAAAATTTTTTGAAAAATATTAATCAATATTAAAGGACCGTTTGTGCAAAGGCACAGAGTTAGGGGAAGAAAAAAATGTATCTATGAAAAGACGAAATATTGACAGGCTCATTTAGGCTATAGGGTAAAAGTTTGATTTCTATTTTTCTCTGTCGGTAATCATGTAATCTGTATTACCGACTGACCTGTAGAAGTTTAAATTTGACTACTCGCCGCTCTAGTGCTGCTGTGGAACAGATGATGCATTTGTCGGTAAAAATTTATTTATTTGCATTTCAAGTGAAAACATTAGATTCTGTATTATTTGTATATAATATTCGCGAGCGACTTTTGTTGTTTTGCCCCACTTTGATCAATATAAACCTCACAACTAGCCCTTTCGACAACATAAAAAATTTCTTGCAGGGTTTTACAACACAGTCGGTATGTCTCTAAATTAGTAGTTAAAAAAAAACTGTTTTCATAATTCTATAAATTTAAGACCAGAGGCAACTACCTTCGTGCCTTCTATTTTAGCGTGCCAAATTTTTAACCCGACTTTTTATTCCGTGTGGACGTAAGTTGGGAAAGAAAAGTACGGATATAGCTTCCAATTTTTATTTTCTTCTAAATTTTTTTTCTTAAAATTTTGATCAGAATAAATCAGAGACATGCACTTTTTGCCTCATTTAGTTTAGACGTAAGTTGGATAAGAAAAATTGAGAACCAGCTTTAGTCACGTGACCCTCTCGTCACATGGCCTTAATCAACCTACGTACTAGGGTGGCGCAAAAAAGGAAATGTTTTCTAAAATGGTACCCAGGGGTGGGGATACCTTTGTTTCTCTACTGGACGGCTCGGTTAACAGAACTGGCAATCCAGTGTAATCCATCTAATTCATCTAATAAATAAAATAATAATACGCTTGTAAGGTGTAATCCTCTTATAATCAATTTCTAGACGGGAGTAATCCGTTCGTAATACGGGGTATTCTGGTTCTAATGTGGTGTAATCCAGTTCTATTTCAGGATATTTCACTTCTAATCTACGAGTAATCCAGAAATAACCTCATCTAATCGAGAGTAATCCACTTGTGATTTATTTTAATTCACTTGTAATCGGAAATAATACACTTGTAATCAGGTGTAATCCTCTTGCAATCAATTTGTAAACGGGAGTAATCCGTTTGAAAGACGGGGTATTCTTTTTCTAATGTGGTGGAATCCAGTTCTACTCCAAGAAATTTCACTTCTAATCTACGAATAATCCAGAAATATCCTTATCTAATCGAGAGTAATCCACTTGCGATCGGAAATAATACACTTGTAATCCTGTGTAATCTACTTGTAATCTAGAGTAATCCACTTGTAATTCGACGTAATTGGGAGTAATCCACTTGTTCTCCGATGTAATACACTTGCTAATCCTAATCTAATTAAGAATAATCCACTTGTAATTCATTGTAATGCACTTGTTTTCGGAAATAATACACGTGTAATAAGGTGTAATCCTCATGTAATCAAGAGGACTCCAATTGTAATCCTGTGTAATCTACTTGTAATCTAGAGTAATCCACTTGTAGTTCGACCTAATCGAGAGTAATCCACTTTTTCTCCGCTGTAATACACTTGCAATAGAGAGTAATTCACTTGTGACCCGGAGTAATCAATTTCTAAACAAGAGTAATCCGCTTGTAATACTGGGTAATCTGGTTCTAATCTGGTGTAATCCTGCTCTATTCTGGGATATTTCACTTCTAATCTACGAGTAATCCAGAAAAATCCTCATCTAATCGAGAGTCCACTTATAATCTGGAGTAATTCACTTTTAACTGGGGGTAATCCAGTTATAATGGGGAGTTATCCATCTTGAATGCAGCGTAATCCACTTGTTAAAAGGTTTAATCCACTTGTAATCTGCAGTAATTTACTTTTAACTAGGTGTAATCCGCTTGTAGCTGGGAGTAATCCGTCTTTAATCCATTGTAATTCACTTGTAATCGAGAATAATCCAGTTTTAATTCGGCGTAATCGGGAGTGATCCTCTTGTTCTCCGATTTAATCCACTTTTAATCGAGAGCCATCCTCTTGTAAACCGGGGTAATCAATTTGTAAACGGGAGTTATGCGCTAGTAAGGTGATTTATTCTGGTTTTAATCTGGTGTAATCCAGTTGTAATCCGAGATCTACGATATCGACGAATCTGATCTACGAGTAATCCAGAAAAATCCTTATCAAATCGAGAGTAATCCACTTGTAATACGGCGTAATTCACTTATAATCTGGAGTTTTTCCACGCTTAACTAGGTGTAGTCATGTTGTAGTCAGGAGTTATCCATCTTTAATCCAGTGTAATCCAATTGTAATATAGAGTATTTCACTTGTGATTCGGCGTAATCGGAATTAATCTACTTGTTCTCCTATGCAATCCACTTGTAATCGCGAGTAATCCAATTTTTATTCGACGTAATCGGGAGTAATCCACTTCTTCTCTGATGTAATCCACTTTTAATCTGGATTAATTCACTTCCGCCTGGGTGTAATCCACTAGTATTGGGGAGTAATCCGCTTTAATCCTTTGTAATCCACTTGTCATCGCGATTTCTCCAGTTTTAAATTGGACGTAATAGGGAGTAATCCACTTACTCTCGGATGTATTCCACTTTTAATCCACTTAATTGGGTGTAATCCACTTGTATTCGGGAGTAATGCGGTTTAATCCATTGTAATCCACTTGTAATCGCGAGTTCTTCAGTTTTAAATCGGCTTAATCGGGAGTAATCCACTTACTCTCTAATGAAATCCACTCTTAATCCAGTGTAATCCACTTGTAATCTAGAGTATTTCACTTGTGATTCGGCGTAATCGGAATTAATCTACTTGTTCTCCTATGCAATCCACTTGTAATCGCGA
>JAAAKG020216034.1:0-22093 GCA_010014905.2 Druon quercuslanigerum
AAACTTTAGATATTATGAAAAGTAGAAGAATCGAAATGATTTTTCTCGTGAGTTCTTCAGCCATTTAGGGGAAAAGGGACGCTTTGCTCTTGCGCGCGCGTTGTGCTCCAAATGCCTGCGAACCAATCGCATTAGACGCTGATGTTTTGTCTTTTTCGCATTTTTTTTCTCTCTACCTGAATTATTGAGGAATAGAATACTATCTGTACTTAAAATATCGGCCTCTCAGTTTCATGGCAGGATAGGTAAAAAAAACCTAGATTTGCATTGTTTTTCCTTTTTTACCCTACTTTTTTGCTCAAGGGAAAAAAAGACTCCAGTGACCCCAAAAAACGCCACATTCTCCCTGTAGACAGGGGAAAAAAACGCAAAAATCGTGCATGTGGGATTAAATATTACGTTTCACACAAGTATCGAACAGTATTGTATACCACGAAAGCCGAAAAATCATGTCAAAGTTGAGATTTTGAGGTTAGAGTGGTATAAAAAATGTTATTCAAACATTTCTATAACACTGCACAAAATATGAGACTGCCTCTGTATTTTTCAAAAGCTATCTAATTTTACAGAGTTCCTCTCATACACACATCAGCAACGATAAATGACGCACTTATTAATTTATCTAAAGCACACAGACTTTTAAATTTTTACTCGTGCATATTTGCAAGGTTTGTTAAAGTAAATTGGTCGTGTATATACTACTGTAAGGAAAAATCAATCTAAAAAGTATATACTATCACTTTCACAAAAAAAAAACATATAATACTATGCAACTGTAACGTTTGTACTCTATGTATTTATTACATTACTGTTACTCGATTTCTAATACAAAAACAGTGCAACCAATAATAAAATGAACGTGCAAAGTTTTGAAGTGTTAAAACAAATTTTAAAGATGACAATTCCTTTTTCAGAAATATACATACTTTCTTTCTGATAAATTATACTGATAAATTAACCGACTTTGCAACTATTTTTTCCCTCCAAAACTCCACATTATCTATAATTTATTTATAATAATTATACTTCTGATAAATATAACTTTTGGCGATTTTTAAACTTTCTTTTTCCTTTCTATATTTACTTTTCGCATCTAATACAAGATTTCAATTCTTATAAAATGAGTTTTGAAAAACACAAAATAAATTCATAATGTCAGAATTGGTTCCTTTTCATACTCGTTACTCATAATAAACATATGCTTTTTCTTTTTTGTTTCAATTTAAATACTTATTTACAAGAAACTTCGAGTTAATTCTTTGACAAGCACACTTAACATTTACCTTGGTTTAAATTTGCCGCACGGAGTCTTACAAATGGATGGAGTATGACGTTTCTCTTGATTGGCTGACTTTTTTTTACTTGCGCGTGGCGGGACCTTAGTTTTTTGGATCATGCATTTTGTGGGAATGGTGAAGCATCGCGTTTTTGCAAACCATAATCGATTAATCAGAAAATATCATCGGCATCTCGCTGAATACTTTAATGTATTTGATTTAAATGGGAAGACTGTACTTTATTAAGGTAAGTAACATTTACATGGCAATATGATTTTACAAATTAGAAATTGATTCGGAAAATATATCCACCATGTCAATTTAGGTTATGTTACCCAGTTTCATAATTTTTGTCACGTCCAGAAGTTTTTAGTTGTTTTATATATGAATTAAAAAAGTTCACTAAATTCAAAAAATTAGTCGATTTTAAGTAGATTTAAATTCAGCGATTTTTATTTAAGATAATGAAATGTACCATTTTTAACGGATTCGAATTGTGGTAACGTTTCTTGCAGGAAATTAAAATTCCTAATAAAGAATAATTACACTAAAAAAATCACTTTTTTTAAATTTTAGAATATATTGTCGCCTTAAATTCGGAAACTGCTATTTTTAAATAAACATAATCATAACTTAAGCAATCTTTATACTGTTTTTTGTCTGAAATTCCCTTTTTTTCTTCATCTTTCAAAATAAATTAAAATCAAATATTTGAAAAAGTGTATAGTAGGTATAGTAGGTATTTGGAATCTAAAAAAATCATGAGTTTTCAGATTAGATCCATAACTTTTGTACAGTTGACAATTTTTGAACAATATTAGAATACGGTTACATTTTTCAAGGGAAATTAGTGATTTCATACAATCAAAATTAGGTTTTAAAAAAGATTTATCGTTTTACATAAATGCTGTCTTAAATTGTATGTAAGATAACATGTTATCTAAGCATATTTTTTTGACTGAACGTCGGTTATTTGAACAAGTAATTAGACTTAAAAAAAAAATTTAATATTTTGTTTACAACTTTAAAAACTGTTAGCTTTGCTTGTCATTTCTATTATTTTAGATCTGCTTCGATAATAGATACTATAAAATACAAACTTAAAGTAAAAGGGAAAATGTCCACTCAAATTATACATTATTACTGGTAAAAAATTTGGAACGTCGATCAAAATCCCAAAGCCCTAAAACTGTATCAGCTGTTTGAATTTTTAATGATGATAGAAGCTCAACCTCTCCTATAAAAGAAACAGATTAGTGCTCCCTCACATTGGATTACGTATGATCAGAAGGAAAGGGCTCTTGTCACGAATTTTATGCCTCCTCCTTATGATGGAGATTCCTCTCGATTCTTGGATGCAGTGGTCAAAGCTGGAGCTCCAGTATCTGCAAATTGGCCAATATATCCAATAGCTTTGAAAGGCCACACTGGTAAAATAAACATTTGTTTTATTTGTAATGGGTTATATATTTCATTATTGTAGAATGAGAATTAATAAATTGTATTAAATGTTTCAGAATCCAATAAAGAAGCTGTAGCAAAGCTTAAGAAATTAGAACATGAAAAATTTGCTTACTCCACTGCATTTGAAGACAATGAAGGAGAAGAAAAATCCAGAAAAATAACGAAGGCCATTAGCTTGAAAAGAGCAGATCCTGTGAGAAAACAATTTCAAATATGAATGCTCATTCCTTAACCGATTTAATTTCAAATAAACGAATAAGGCGAGAAAATGATTCTTTGAGCATAAACGATTTTAACAATCCACAGTTGAAGGCAGTGCAGAGCAGGACCCTCTTAGGAGCCAGCAGGTATGTTCACAATCTAAAAGTTCTAGCAGAAAGCTTCAGGATATATCTTCAGATTTAGAATATTTAAAAAAAGGCAAAAATTCCACAACATTGTTTTCCAGTGTCTCCAATTAAAGAGTAGAATCATATTCGAAAGAGAAAGGCGCTGATCTGCATAGCTGGCAAGACAGCAATTAACTAAATCAGTTTTGAAAAATGGATAAACTGAAAAGGTCTGAAAATTGCACAAAGGGAATTTTTTTAAATTGAAAATTTTTTTTGGATATTTATACGGTTAACACAAATTGTACAGCGCTGGAACCGTCAACCGTTCATAGGTCTCAAAATCGAAAGGCAAGGGAACTTGACGCTTTACAGCCCACTTAATCAATTCAGCGTTTCTCCACGCCTACGTTGATTCCGAAATTTTGGATCAATCATAGTGTGGTATCGCAATTGGTCAATGACGATTGCAGATTTTTGCGGAAGACGTTGCAAGACTTTCAGAACCAATCAACGTAAAGTTTGGCATTCATTTCATGATGATAATCGTGACTACCTTTTTTTCCAATGAAACTTCTGGCAGAAAACCCTTCTCATCACCAGTATGGCAAATTATGAACCTATTTCCTGCTCCAGAGGGTTTAATAAAACCCCCTCGACAATTCATAATTTTGTTAACTCTGTGACGATAATAATCGTAATTGGTGTGTTCGTTTTGCAGAATGTGTTCCACCCATCCGAATTATTTCGTGTGGTTCTTCCCGCACCATGCTTCATCCGCATAAAATATTATATATCCATTTCCTTTGCAGAATTTTAAGGTGCTTATACTGAAGGTCGGCAAATCAGGAATGTCTTCTTTTAATTTGGAATGCAAATCCTCAACTGTAGGGTATCTTATAAAAATCATGCATTTTCCTTCGGATGACGCCTAGCTAAAATTCGTTGCACTCAATTGCCGGCCTGCCATTTTTTTGATGGGGTTCCAAAAATTTGCCGTCGTTCTGTCTCGTTGCTAATTCGGTGAAAAGTACTGACAGACATCTGCAAGCATTGTGCTGTCCTCTCAACAACTTTGTTGGCGTCGTCACTTCTGCCTGCATCTTTCTCCGATTGGAAGTACTGCCTTGCTCGAAGGATCATCGTCTTTGCTTTAATTCCGTAAGCTAACACATTCTGTTTTTTGGACTAACACATTCCTTGTCACTCATGTTTCCACAGTCGTCACACATGCTTGGCACATCAGTATTATAGTCAGAGTCTGCTAAAGAACGATCCCTTTTTATTTCTTCATTGGAAACAGAAATTAACAATTGGAAGTGCCCATCCCAATTGTGTGTCGTAGTGTGACCAGTAAATAAAATAGTATATGTAGGGTAAATCCCATTTACTTGAAAATCGTAAATGAAATACTTTTCAGCTTCGCCCAACTTAGGTTGTGAACTTAGGTGTATAAATAAATTATTTGAACTATTTATTATTGTTTGGAGCAATTTTTTATAGAATAGAGATAGAAAGTCACGGTTTTTTAAAAAAAATTTCATTTTTTTAAACAATTTCTTATTATTAGTACAATATTATCTTTTCTTAATGGTTGAACCTTGGGGGTTTTCCTGAAATTTTTTACTATTTGTCTATTTTTTATTGGAATTGACTTTAAAATTAATAACATTTATCAAAAAAAATTGCTTAAATAACTTATTTTTGCTCATGACTATATTCATCTAAATGACTGCCTGATAGTTGCGGTTTTTTCGATTAATTTTACCTTTTTATCCTCTTTCCACCTCGTGAGGTAATAATGAATGAAAGTTAAAAGAATTTGCCTAAACAATTTAATACTGTTTATACCAATCTTCTCTTACATAAGTGGTAGAAAGTTTTTTTTTATTATCCAAAATCTTGAACTTTGCTTAGCCGCCTGAGTTGATAAAGAAATCATAAATAAACATTAGAGAAAACTGTTTGATACATAATCTCGTTTTTTGTGAATATATTTTCCTGTCATATAACGGATATATGAAATATGCTTCAAATTTTCTGCACGGATCATATCGAATGCAACTCTCTTCACTACGTTACTGAGATACTTCGGTGAGGTGTAAGAAATGCCGTAATTGTCTAACTGCTAATGTCTAATTGCTTAGAAACATGTCTTTTTTTCTTATGAGAGATACGTTTTAAACTTCAAATGAGGCTTGCGGTACCTCTCACTATCAGTTTTTTAATGGATTTACTTTTTTCTGAATTTGAACAAATCTCCGGCCGGTATTTATAAAAGTTACAAAAAATGTTGGACCACCCTACTGAACAATCGCTGAACAAATGTACTGCTCAGCAATCCCGTGTCATACCGGATAAATAATGGCTTTAGATCAGGAAATTCATGCAAAGGAGTAAGAAAATACATCCTCTGATTACCTTTTTTGACATTGAATCATGTAACGTAATGCTAAAAGTCTTTAAACATTTTATGAAGTAACGATCGGTAACGTGCGTTATTTTGCATTACCTTTGTCCGAAAGTTGTAACGCGTTAACGTTATTATTTTTTTTTAAATAACGCGTTACCGATACTAAAAAAAACTAACTTTTCTGGTAACGCGTTACAAGCTGGTTATAATTTACTTTTAGGGTTCATAACTGCATCTACTATATGTACAGGACAAGAAATATTGAAATTGTAGAAACTTGCAAAGTAATAAATGAATTCTATTCTGCTCTAAAACTCTTTTCAATTATTAAAAAAAATGCGCCTTATTAAACAGCATGTACAAAAACGTAATTCCTATTTAATCATTATTGTGTACGTAGAATAAAATTTTACTATGTATAACAGGGGTCTCGAAACGTAGATCCTGTATCTACAAGCGATCCGAGGTATATAGGTTGGACCTAATCAGTTTCCTAATATATTAATTCTACTATCTATTGTACTATCTATTCATTTTTTCCTTTGTACTCTTCAAAACTTTACTCTAACATGGAGAATTATGAAATAAAATCGTAAATGTTTAGTTTTCGTTATTTTCATATTGGAAAATGAAATATTCCATGCAATTTTAATTTTTATACTACCACAAATTAATGTGAAATGTTAAAAAGGAGCAAGAAATGCACAGGAACTGGGGTTTATATTACCTAATATTAAGAAAATAATCAATTTCAAAATCCATAATAACAAATTCGTAAGTATTATTAGTTACAAAATTGTGGAGGGGACACAAATTGTTTTGTCTGGTTTTAATTTAACTTAACTGGGTTTCAATGAACTTAACTTGTTTGAATTGGACTCAAATGGTTTTAACTATTTTTAATTGGACCTATTTGGACTAGTTTTAACTAGAGCTTACTGTTTTTAAGTGCTTTTAACTGGTTATAGCTGACTTGACTAGTTTTAGCTGAACCTAACTGGTTTTAGCTGGACCTAAGTAGACTTAACAAGTCTTGACTGGACTTAGCTGGTTTCAGCTGCACTTAACTAAACTGCGAAAAACTCAGTAAATTACAAAAAAAATCTAAAATCAAAAGTAAAGAAAATAATTCTAATAATTGCAAAATTTTAAACTTTGAAAAATTAGTGCAATTCCAACTTCGACTCCTGGGTCTTGCCAATTTTTTTTCTAGTACATTTTTGTCACTGGAAAGTTTTTAAGTATCCCGAAAAATGCTCCTGCTATTAACAAACGTGTTCAAAAGAATTTACGAAAACAGGGCTGAATTAAATAGGAACTATCTTTCAGGAAATAATGGATGGAAATCCGCAAAAATTAAAAAGTCTTTTCGGACCTCCAGCTATGGGAAAAAATTCAAACTCAAGAAATTTTTTTAACCTCTTTTTTGAGCGCGGCAACCAGATTAGAAGAGAGCACAAATTTACATGAAACATTTAATCAAATATTATGATAAATTTTTAGCACTTTCTTCCAGTTTTTGCACTTTCACTAAGTGGAAAGGATAAGCTTCTTCTTCTTCTATAATACGGTGAACTATTGAGCGGAAAACTCCTGTCTCTCGGGAAGCACGGCGAACGGAGGTTCCAGGGACCAGGAACACATGATCCAGAACATCATCTACACGGCGATTTGCTCTTCTGGCTTTATCTGCGGGTCGTGGACGACCACGTCCACGTTCAGCAAGCAACCGGTTGTTTTCCATCATTCTTCGATGCACATCGATAAACACTCGCGGATTCAGATGGCTTTCGCTATTAGGAAAACGCTCACGATATAATTTGGCAGCTGCTGGCCCATTACCCCGGAATTGCCCATAAATCATGTGCATATCCGCATATTCTTCAAAGGTGTAAAACACCATTTCAAAGCAAAGAAAAGTATTAGAAAATAAAAACTCACTCGCCTACTCGCTCTTTTCTAAGAAGACACCTAATAGTTGCTTTTTAATGTATTTTTGAAGCCAAATTCGTCCTCAGGTAACATTTTTTACCCGATTTAAGATTTCCTTTTTTTTAATACTCTGAATTTAATTCCTCATAATGATATACATCTTCAATGTATAAGAATGGAGGGCTAAGCATTCTGAATCTGGAGAACTAGTACTAGTGATTATCACGAGTTTCTTTGCATTGCTAATTCGGCTTTCTTTAAAATGTCCTTGATTTTCGTGAAATTCTTTCAAGAGTCGTCCTACCCCGAGGAAATATCCTAAAACTCCCTCCGTGCTCTCCTGGTACTCTGTCCAACCGAGTTCGCGCCGATGATTTTAGAGTATTGAACGAGCACGTGGTGAGGTTTTGAAAAAAATATTTAATATATCACAAGTGCTCGCTGAAACCTCTCTAATGCTCGCGGAAGCCTACTTATTTCCGATTCGCACTTTTCGAGCGTTTTCGATGAAAAACGAGGACTTGTGAAAACATTTATATTTTCGCGTCAACCTCTCCTAGTGCTCTTCTAAAACTCTGTGCGTACTCCCTCCATCCTCGCTAAAGCCTAGCATCATGCTCTTTAAATCTTCGCCTCGTTCTCTCTAAATCCTCTTCACATACTCTTTCAATCCTCCCCGAATGCTCTTTAAATTCTCCCGGAATGCTCTGTAAATCCTCCCCGAACGCTCTTTAAATCCTCCCTACATGCACCCTAAATCCTCTTCCCATGGTCTCCAAAACGTTTGTTCATTCGATGAATTTAATTTGGTTTCATTGCACTGAGAGAAATAAAAAAGGCAACGCGAAAATTTTTTAATTCATCTGTATATTTACTATATCTATATAATTTTTTAATTCACTTGCAACATGTCATTAAATGCTTGTAATATGATAGTCATCATCCCTCAAGGTATCAGTAATAGCCGAAAAAATTGGCACGTTGTTATATTCTACCGTATTATCTATTAATTTAAAGAAAAATGAGATATTGAATCCTTCTTATATTTAACGGCTGGGTGTAAATATTACAGTGTAGACTATAGTCAAGAACGACCGCTCCAGACAAAATAGTTTTATTATTTAGTGATAAAACGTAATTATAACGCAGGAAGAATCATATGACGTTTCGAAACATAAACATGTTTCTTCTTCAGATATAAAATTACTCTAAAATGTATAATAGAATATTAAATAATCTATGCCATATAGTTTAAATAACAATACAATTAAGAGTAGATTATTCTTACCAATTGTAATAACACAACGGATTGAAAAAATTGTTTTTTTGGAGTTGCATGGAAGAGTTGCTATGGTTGACAGTGGACTGACAAATATTACTGTTCAAGTTAATTAATATAATCTATTATTCCAAAGATACATAATTGCTTTGAAATTCTATATTATACACGTTTTTTCGACGACTATTTTTTACTTATACCAAGTAACAAATTTTAATTCATTCTTCCAGTGCCAAGATTGATTTCAAATCCAAGATTGAAATTCACTTTTGAAACAGAAGAGAATAATTCTATTAGTTTTTTAAATCTGCAAAAAATAAGAGATCCAAATAATAAAATTATCACAAATTGGCTCCGAGCTTACAGAAATACTTGCTCTTGTGGCATGACTTATGTTGGTCAAAGTGGTCGTCCATTCAGAATATAATTGAAAGAACACAAAGACAACATTAGATTAGCAAAAAAGTACCATAGAGCAATTAGTCAAAATTTAACTAACGAACGTTCAAAGTGATTCTGATGCCATATAATGTGACGATATAGAAATCTTACATAAGGAATCTAACTACTTTAAGCGTTGTTTTTCTGAGATGGTGTTCATTAAGTATATACGCACCTGAATTTTTGGAGTCGGTGCACACAAATGCTATGTTAGATTCAGTTGCTCCATAACCACGATCGAGTTATTATGGTTGCTTCGCTATTTAGACAAAAACTTCCTAACTAATTTACCACTTAAAATTAAAGTATTTCATACCTTATTAATTTCTCACACAAAAATGGATATCATAAGAAAATTTTAATTATACAGTAGTCTCAGTTATTTCTTTTTCCTTTTATATTTCTAACTCACTATATCATAGCCTTTACATTTTAAGCTTCATTTAATTTATTTAATTTTATTACAGAATAATTCTGATTTAACACTCTTGGCAATTATGGAACTTTGTAATAATAGATTATATTAATTAACTTGAACCATAATATTTTTTCACTTTACTTTCAACCATAAAAACTCTTCTATGCAACTCCAAAAAAAAACAATTTTTTCATTCCGCTTCATTTTTACAATTTGAAAGATAAAACTTCATCTATTAACTTTATTGCCATTTAAACTATGTGTCATAGATTATTTAATACTCTATTATACATTCTAGATTAATTTTATATCTAAAGGGAAAACAGGTTTATGTTTCGAAACGTTGTGAGGGATCTCGCAAATTAAGGGAAGGATGAGGATTTGGAAGCAGAGAAGCGAGTGCAGTCAATAATTCTAGGCAATATAAATAAAAAGTGGTTTATTAACGAAACTTACAGCGTTTGACTGCAAGAGCCGCAAGTGTTTTCAAAACCCGAATCGGGCGGCGAAGCCGAGAGCAGTTAGGCGATGTTGGATGGCAGTATCCGGGCGATTAAGCCAAGACACCCCGGAAAACCATGCGTACTTGGTGGGTCTTGGTGGCGTCGAAGAAGAAGGTGTCGCGGGGAAGGTTGGGGAATGATAATTAGGTACCAACAAGGTTTGCGTGCAGTGAGCACAAGACTGGTGGTAGTTGCGATGAGCACAAGACTAAAATTCGGGGATGAGGTTTTGGGGTATATAGGCCAGGGTTGCTTTCCCCACTCCTAGTCCTAGGCCCACAGGGCCGTATAGTAGTGGGGTGCTTGTAACTTTGTTACAACATCATATAATTCTTCCTACGTTATAATTACGTTTTATCACTAAATAATAAAAACTATTTTATCTGGAGCGGTCGTTTTTGAGTATAGTCTACACATTCGTATTATCTATCTTATAAAGTTGTCCATTGTG
Source organism: Druon quercuslanigerum (assembly GCA_010014905.2). Lineage (NCBI taxonomy): Eukaryota > Metazoa > Arthropoda > Insecta > Hymenoptera > Cynipidae > Druon > Druon quercuslanigerum. The sequence continues at coordinate 10,508 of JAAAKG020216034.1, forward strand.
TTAATCAGCAAAAATTGAAACAAAAATAAAGGATGTTGCTTAGACTTAATTGAAAATGTCAATAACAAAAATGGTTACTCATACTTGTAATACGCAAAGTTTCGTTCCCAGTTGATGGATTGCGCGCTTCCGAAGTTGAGGTTTCCTCCTCAATGCGACAATCTAACAGATTTGATTTCCCGGTTGAAGTGTCTATTCTGGTTTTTGCTCTTTTTTTACTTTTGCCGAATTCCGGCATGTATCTTCGCTTGTTTGATATTAGGTGATTGATAGGAACGTTGAAAGCGCTTATAGCAATGTCGTTATTCTTTGTCACGTTTTCCACCCAGCCTGTTTTTACATTAAAGAACAAAACTTGTTTATTTCCACTAATTCGCAGCAAATCTGACTTGCATTGAACATCGTATTGCTACTTATAATAAGCAAATATATACAGTATAAACTATCGGAATTACGTACCATAGAGGCCTCCATATAAGCGGTTGTCGAAGCCAGGACTCTTAGACAGCCTATGTCCAGTCGCTGAGTAGTACGCTACATTTTGGTCAAATATTTCTTTCAACATATTTGTGACAAGAGCACCCCATGATAAGACTCCATTGAATGCTGCTGACTTCTTAACAAATGCGTAGTCCATCCTGTGCAAATAAAAGCGACAACCAGGCCACTGCTTCACCTTTAATAAAAACTTTTCTTTTAGAAACAAATTATAAAATTTAAAAAAAAAATTACAATAAAATTTGTACCACTTATTAAAGCACTTTGTCGTCACCAGGTGAATAGTTATTCATCTTGATCTGAAAAAAGAACAGAATTATGTATTATTAGTTTACAATTTCTCTTTTAATGGTCATCATGAAAATCATGCAAATTTTCGAAGAAATGAGTAAAATTGTTTAGCAAACATAATTGTGTCAAATTTTTCAAGACAAAAATTTCATAATTCGTTACGGTTACCTGTGCGTTAATTTTTGCTCTGCTTCCTTTTCGTGTAACTGCATAAGTATGATGAAAAGAATCACTTATTTGTTTTGTTTCATTGTTTCCCATCCTCTGTTGTTTTTTCTAGGCCATTTCTAAAGCTGCCGCATACGAATTTACAAAAAATGATTGCCAATATTATTATGAAGATAACTCCGATAAGTACTGAGTGTAAATATAATAGAAAAAATATAAAATATAACTATAATGTGAAGAACTACCGTTTCGTAATACTAATTTCAACCTTTGTGCTTTATCTCTTGAGAAACTGCAGAAGCAGATGTAGCCTCGACAGATGCTTCATTTTCTCGATTTTCATTCGAGTTTAGAAATATTAATTGTTACTGCTCATCCACAGAATAAGATGGACCCGATAATTCGGCAATAGGTGAAGATGTGTCAGTATAACCGAGTCGCTCTGTTGAAAAAATATATGCATTAACAAATATTAAAACAAATATTAACAGTATATTATGCATCACCATAGCTTTCTTACTCTTTAATAAAATGTATCACTATTATAGGTGAATAGATTCGTCTCGAACCAAGGAACCGTTTATATTCTTGAATTAACTTTCAATCATGTGATTAAAAAAAGTTTTACTACAAAAAAATAGACTTCTTAAATATTATAAGGAGCTAAGAAAGTGCAAGAAATATGTTTGTGGAAATCCTTCCGTCAGTTTCACGATGTTAGTCATAAAATAGGTAATCCAAATCTCATGAAATTATTAAACTTCTGAGTTCTACAGCGTCATCTAGCAGAAAACATAAAGAATTAGCTACATTTGATAGAATTTTAAATTAATTGAACGAGCTTTATATAAGGTCTGTCAGTATCTAGGAGAAATTGTATTTTAAAAAAATTCATAAGTAAATTCTCTAATTGTCAAAAATATGAAAAATAATCATTTCAAAACGAGTTATGAATCAGCAGCATATGTTAAAAGAAATGAACTCTTATTAAATGTTTTGATATTACTTAGTGTGCATTTTAAACAAAAAGTTATTATTCTGTTTCAGTCCAACTAGCTGTAAAATAAATATTGTTACTCATTGAAAGTCAAAATGAGGAACGAAAGTTCGTCGAAATATAGGCCCTACTTTGACGCTCCAAGTGGAAATATTGCCTCTAATCCTTAAGATACCGGAAGTGCACAAAAAGAATATTATTTGATGGCATATTGACAAAAATTGAGTCAAATGAGGACATTGTGAAATTTTGTACATATTTTGTTTAACAAAAAATAGTAACTTCTATTTTAAGTTGCATAAAACTTAAGATTTTTTGACGGATGAAAAAACCAAAAAAATTATTTATTTCAACGCTTGATAAGAAATTCTGGTTGAATGATTATGAAAAATAACTTGAAACATTGCGTAAATATCACTATGTCATTGTATTGCTCTACTTTTGTTAATTTTTCGTCAAATAATTTTATTTTGTAAAAGAAGGTAGACTATGGAGCGTTAAATTAAAAGCAAGAACTAAGCCTCTATTTTGACACCCGAAATGGAAGATTTGAAAACTTGTGCTCATAAGAGTGCTAAAGTAGGTGAAAAAATCGTATTAGAATATCCTCTACTGTAAAACCTTAGCTCCTACAAATATTAGCGTGAAGAGTGTCAAATTAGGGCCTATATTTCGACTCGGGCATGAACGTAGTAACATTTTGAATTATTCCTACGGGCCCGTGATATGTGATACATTGTCGTATGGTAAATCGGGTTCGGGTACACCTTACACACGCAACCTCAAAACACTCACACATTATTCAAATGCACCAAAATTAACTTTGTTTAAATTATCCTACAAACGAAGAGTAAGGCGGCGCCCGTTGATATGTTTTTCTAGAACTCCCGGCATCTTAAAGATAAAATATTTATTACTGTAGGAAAAAGCGGGAGAACCGAACACTGGTAAAATGGAAAAATTATAATTTTGACCTGAGCATATACCTACTGCAGTGGATATTTTCAACTTAATGAAATGATTTTTGCTTGGAATTTTCCCCATTTTCCTCCTTCTGATCAACATAAATGGTTATGGCGTCAGCAAATTGCTTCTCTCAGGGAATTTTCGAGGCATGTTTTACTTTTCTTTTATTCGGCCATTTTCGTTCAATTCACTTAAACTCGTACGTTAAATTAACTTTAATTCCTCTTTTACTTTACTTTAATTGCACGTTTAACTCACTTCAATTGCAAATTCGCATAGCACACGGGAGAAAATGAGAGAAAATGGCGGCAGTATCAGATTGTTACATTATTTTATTTTTAGTTTATTGTTGTGCATTATTTAATTTTTTCGCGTCCCACCATGGGTATCAGTTGTAACACTATTTATATTTCCCTCTTTTTAAACCACACCTCGAGTATTTGTGATCATTTAAATTACCAGTACCAGAGTACCAGAGATTGTTTTACCCTTACGAAATTTACTCTTAGCTTTAGTAATTAGCTGTATCGTACTTTCCTTTTCTCAAGTTGAGTCAAGATACTTTGGAAAATGCGACAATTTAATGTGTCCTGTTCAGAATATCGGTACCGAGTATGCACGTCGGTACCAATCCTGGGAGAACAGTAAACCTGAAACGAATTAATTGGCTAGATACAACAATGTAAAAAGAGATTTTGTCTACTATTTCAGGCTCCCGATTGACATTAAATTTAACCTCACTCTTTTCCAGTCTCAATCCCTGAATCTTAAAATCGTTGTCTACCAAAAAGCCTCTGGTAACATAATTTTCTCTGGTCTCATAATCGATAATTGCTCTTATTTAGAACATTTTCCTTTTCTCCCTTTTGTTAATCAACATACAAATCACTTTTTTATCTAAAAAAGCAGTTCCACAGAAGCGAGAATAGATTTGCATATGATTTTTTTTCTACTTCTAGTTGTCAGGTTTATATGTTTCCCTCGAGTCCTTTAAGCTAGCTACCCATGAAGATTACCCTTCCCGTAGGAATAACCGCAGCTTTTAATTTATAGTTTACTTAACTAACAGTCATCCATTCTGTACAATTGAAGGTGCGATAATTGTTAACAGAATTTAATCCTGTTTTCCTACCAATTATAGGTTTTTATTAATGAGAAGGACCTTTATTTTAATAATCAAACGTTTTTGTTTCACACGCTTCTTTTAGACATTAATATTGGACGAGTTTCCTCATAGTGGGTAAAAAGTCCAATTATTCAATTATCGATAGAATGAATTCCCACGAAAATGGGCAAGAGATTCAATCGATAAAAGTTTTTTTTTTTAAAAAAGCTTGTCACTTCTTGCGAATTGATAATCATCATTAGGACGAAAAATCAGATTCGTGTCACTTTCACCAATTGCAGTATCGACAGGTCGGACCAGCACTTTTCAATTCCCTTGCGAGAAGGGTAAAAGAAAAGTGGGCAATAGGGGTACCATAGTCCCTGACCATGCTGCCTGATGAAGGCCAAACGTGTCACTCTCTGAAGTGATAGGCGTCGACTGTCCTCTTTCTGCGTACCAAACACTTCCTGCTCTAAATTCGATTTTTCCTCGATGTTACACTTTTTGCCACTTGTCGCGTTCTGATACCTGTCTTGTCTTTCTCCGTCTCTATCCAACCTTACTACTACTAACCGGATCAACCCAGTCCTCGCACCCTCTCACAAATCTCAAACCGACCTAACCTCATCTTTCACAAAAATCTGTCTCAATCATCGAAAATATCATTATGCCCTTACCAATTTCATAATCCCTCAAACAATCTTTTTCATCCAAACCCTTCTATACACTTCCACAATTCACTCACCACCTAAAATTTCATAATTATCGGAAAAACTCAGCATCCACAATTCCCGCTACCTTACATTTTCATGACGGAAATGAAAGTTAGACGGTGTAATGTAGGTTGGTATTGATATGATCCACCTGGGATTGCCGAATCGAAGCCAGCCGTCGTGCCGTGCCACCCTTTCCGGTTGGTTCCTTTGGCTGGTGGAAGGTGCGAGTTAGATTCTCCTGATGTTTCTACTCAAGAAGACCATCCAAGCCTAAAGCCCGTCTGTTTTCGGGATCGAAATTAATGGCCACGAGAAATGTAAAAGTTGATGACGAGTTTTCTGTCGGTCGTAGAAATTGCTGTTCGGACATCCATCCCCCTCAGTCGACGGTTCCAAGTTCCCGGCTGCTTTGCGCATACACTCGCAATGAAAGTTAGGTCGCTCACAGAATGCCGCGATCGCAACATCTTCCTTCTTTAGATCCAGGTCCTCTACGCGTTTTCGGGTGGAGGGTACGTAACCGTCCGGAATGTTCTGAACATTCACGAAGATATACGTGTCCGTGTCCGGCGATAACACCGTGGCTCGGTGTTAGAATGGCACAACCGGAATCAGGGTTTTCCGGGACCGAGAGCATACTGCCTGTCTCGCTCGTTGTCGCTTTAATGCCTTCCTGGGCAATTCCCCCTTTGGTAGCCGGGGGAGGGGGGGGGGGGCTCAGCAATTTCGGACGAGCCGTGGATGTCGTCAGCTTCTAGTGACCTCGAGTGGTGGCCTGCCTCACCTCCTGGTGGGCGGAGAGGGCCGTTTCCGAACGGCAGTGTGCTGCGGGCTGTGGTCGTGGGCCGACCGGCAACCTCCGATTCATCTTCGGACTGCCGGAGCACCGTTGATTTCAAGAATAAATGGGAGCGAATTTACCGGATAGTCTCCTTCGTTCGGGATCCAATTTCTCCGACTGATAACTGGCGGTCTGCCGGAACGCCGGCGGTTATCAGGATGGGCGAAACGAACCAACGAGAAAATGGATCGGGAGAAATTCTTTCGCCGATGATCCCTCGTACAGAAATTTTGCACTGAAAAGAGCAGATGGTATGCTGGATAACAGTAAAAATTTTAAGATCTCCTGGTTGTTTCCTTTATTTCCGTCTTTCCTAGAGTGAAAGAGTAGGCGTAGGCAAGCAGGCTGGCAGTGGAGTAGGTCCATCCTAGTAGCAGGCTCGAAGCCGAGTGTCGAGTGTGGCTGCCGTTACATCGTTTCGAATCAAAATATTTGAAGGTATAAAACCGGTGCTATATTAAGGATAAGATACATAATATTCTGCCATACACACACCCTCACATCCATAGGTATACGTAAATATAAAGTATTGGTTCATATATAGATTATTAGCATACAAAACAAACATAAAATATTCACATATAAAATGTTCTATACTCGCTTGCTTTTTCTCGTCTTGGATTATATTTTAGAAGGCTAGCATGCCTGATATACTTAAGCTGGACATTGTAAACAAAAATTGTAAATTTCATTTCCCGGATTTTCGCAAAATAAAATGATGCTGTTGTCCCCTCTGGTACCACTTCAGAATGACAACGTTTGGCCTCTTTAAGTTGTAAATTCAAGTATATATATACAGATTTAATTCTTTTTTTCAACTTATATGTTGATGTTAGGAAGTCAAAATGAATTTTTTTGTATAAAAATTCAACTATTTCGCTTTTAATTTGTCTGCTTTTCGTTTCTTTTAGTAGAAAGTTCATAAGTTTTTTTTGCAGTTTTCAGGGAGTGCCGATCATGCGGGCGCTTGCACGATTCACACGACCTTTGCCTTTTTAGAGAATTAGAAGTGGTTGAGAAAAATTAAAATGTGCAAAATGGTAATCAATTAAATTTTAATTAGTTGAATCAATTTTATAATCTAGTTTTAAGTCAATGAAAAGGAAGTTTGTGAAAATCGGTTATTGCATGGGCAAGAATGATTGTTTTGAGTTTTTAGAATAATTTTTTAGTGTTTAAAACAAATGTGACGGGAAAATATGGGGACCTGTAGAGAATTATCTAACAAAGAATTTTATGTTTCAGACATATGGGTTAAATTCCCCTAACCCAACTCCATGAGTACCTTAAAACTACTCTTACAACCAAAAATAGTCAATTCTTCATGAAATAGACTTTTCTTTTTTCTTAAAAATTATTACTATTGGTGTAGTTATTACAATTACACAATTACAATTATAACTTCAAAAACCATTTCAGGAATCATTTTTTTTGTTTTGTTTAGACGTGTCTGTTATCGAGTTCAATCTCCTTCTGAGAATGTTTTTCTTTTCGGCGCCTACGAATTATCAACAAGCAGAAAGGGTTCAACTTATTTCAAATGAGCCAATGAAATCAACTTATTCAAAATTCAATCTTACCGAACTAATCAACCTCTTCAAATTTTTTTAATTCCTTAAGAAAATCTTCTCTTATAATTACTTAATTTTAATTAACATTTTTATTTTACATGTTAAGAAAAAGGTTGATTGCACTGAATTGTTAAAATGTGAGTATTTCCTTCAGAAGTTACTGGTAATGGATATACCAAATCCAATTGCATTTTTTCAAACGGTTCCTTAGAGGTGTCTGTGATAATCGTTGGTGTTCCAGTTCCCCTACGAACTAACTTGTTCCTCTGACAAGTTTTGCATGTCCGTACAATTCTTTGAACTTCAGCTTTCATAATTTCCCAATAATACTTATCTCTAATTTTCCAATATGTTTTAGACATACCTTTGTGACCTCCAACCACTGATTCATGGTATTCGCGAGCAATTTCATATCGCTGAGTTATTGATGCAATAATTATTTCATGTGAAGAAATTACTATTAACAACCCAGTATCAGAGAAATGATGTCGGAAGACCTGCTCAACAACAGTCCAGGATAAGTTTCCTAGATTATTTCCATATTTAGGTACCTTGACACTTTTCACATTTAACTTAATCATAGCTCTTTTCAAAGCTAACACAGCTTTAGAAACTTGATTTAGAAAGACTCGATCTCCTTGTCTATTATTCACAATCAAGCTAAAACCATATCTGTTATTTTTCGAGAAAACTATTACCTCACCAACATTGGGATTTTCTCTTATTATTTCATCCGAAAAAAACAACTTTTGCTCCACTAATTCCTTATTTACTTCACGGGAATTATCACCATCTACAGAGATAAAATGGACAATTTGTCCCTTGCCCATGTATAGTTTATGTTTACTATAATCTATACATGCTTCTCACACAACTGTAACAGAAATTTCTTCACGCCGACAACTATCGGTGTCACCACTGTTTAAGTCTGCAACCATTGAGTCTTTCCCAGCAAGCACGCAGGCACCATCCACATAGGCAGTATTATTTTCCAAACTATCTACATCGTCGACGTGTTCCCATCCTCGCAAAGGTGACAGAGAATCCACCATCCCTTGGTTATTGGTCAAGATATCACGCCGATAACCTCTTGAATATGTGTACCACCAGACGTAGTGCTGTGGATCACGCGTTTCTTGATAGTCATACTGAGCACACTCAGCAGCATTTTCATGTTGCATCGGAGTATTGCCTTCCAGAATTTCACTGCTTTACATTTCTATAGCCCGGAAACAAGACAAATACGCCCTCAGCCAGCCGCAATATGAGCGGACCCGTCCAGCTTAACAAAGAATAGGATCTTTCAACCCATGCAACCATTAAATACGTGTATGGTCTGTTACCAGACATAAACTTCGCCCATATAAATAGGGCCTGAAATCTCCTACGCAAAAAACTATTGCAAGTAACTCATTTTGAATTGATGAATAATTGATTTCAGCCTTATGAAGGACTCTAGAAGCATACGTAATGGGTAAATCCAGGCCAACGGGCCCCTGACTCAAAACTCCACCGATAGCGTAATTTGATGCATCAGTTGTCAGCACAAACGGATTCGAGAAATCAGGATACTGTCATAAAAGCTCTGAACAAATTGCATCTCGCCGGATTTCAAAAGCTGATTGCTGCTCACATGTCCATTTAAATTCCACCTTATCTTTTAAAAGGTAAGTACGAGGTTTTGCAATTTTTGCGAAATTAGAAATAAATTTCCTATAATACCCAACGTGGCCTAAAAATTGTTTTAAGTTCTTTTTCCCTCTAGGAACAGGAAATTTTTTAAAGGCCTTAATTTTTTTAGGATCGGGCTTAACACCCTCCCGGGCTTAACATGTCCAAAATATTTTTTGTTTTTTTAGCATTTCATCAAAAGTGATTCCTGCTCTATTTTAAATGTGTTTACTCGCAGCTCCTATATTTCTGGTTTGAATTAACATTGCCAAGTAGGGAATTTCATGAATCATTACCATACTCCGAGTGACTCTACAATGTTCCACAAACATAGTGACAGACATGTTACTACCGTTAAACTCTGAAACCATGTCTCGTTCTAGTCTAGATACATGCAAAATAGCTTGGGCTCTTATTGGTCCTGAAATAATAGAAAGATTTTGTGCAACTTCTTCTCGCCTATCTGAAATAGTTCCTAATTGTTCATTGGATTCATAAGGATATTTTAAAACCGCGCTATTACTATTGCTACTATTATCAATATCGCTACTGGGATGAGGCTCAATCAGTGTTTTTTTTTCAGAATTATCTTTATTAATCGCATTATCATCTCCTAATCTATTCCTAACATTTTCTGTACCATTTGCAGTATTTATAACCGGAGCTTATACGCCCCTGGCGCTTCGAAGACCAGGCCGCTTCGCAAAACGTGGCATTCTGAAAATTTAGACTTACTTGGACAATACAATTTTAAATTTCTCGTTTTTGCTTGCAGATTCCTGTAGCGTCTCGACTCCCTCAAACACCGGAGATTCTCGAAAAATCACTGATAATCTAATTCTTTAAAATATGGAAAATAATCTTCTGTCCTTAAAATCCAATAGACTTTTGTAGGTCTCCTCGAAGAAAGGTCCCTTGGTTAAAAACTCTTGTTTTCTATAAGGCCAGTTGTCTGCTTTAAGTTTTAAATTTCCACTTTGAAATGAGAACTTTAATAAATTTCTCAAGATCCTTTAAGTCTACGCTTGTTGTGGAATAACTTTTGGCCCTATCCAACCGTTTATAATCTTGGTGCAATTGATAACACCCTAGCTACTAGGAGAAAAACCACCCAAAACCCTGGTAGAAGAAACCCTGGTCTCTACAATGTGGAGAAGTTCACAAATTACGGTTGTTGATGATTTCAACTTTAATTTTAAAAGACCTGCGCACAATTGTGGGAGAAGTACAAATTTCTAGTACGTTGCGCGAGGTACAGCTTTACAAAAATCTGAATGATTGTTAGGTAAGGTGTCTATCAGAATTTACCAAATAAATTAGAAAATCCGATGTGGCTGTTTTATTTTGCGCAGTGAATAGTGAAGGCAAAATATAAATTAAAAGAATATTATTAATTTGATAAGTTAGTGAGAACATGTTCGATGATGTGTCGTGAGAAGATTTTGCGGAGTTTGTGTGGAAAGTGTGAGATGAGTGTGATGGTGGAAGCCTAGGAGGTGAATAGGATTGTGATGCCTGGGGGGGGGGGGGTTAAAATATAAGTTAAAAATAATAAGTAATTTGTAAATAATAATAACAAAAATGCACATTTTGTGCTTTTCCAGGAAAAAGTAAATAATTTTATCATATGAACTTACTCAAATTACATTAAAAAATGTAGCTATGTATTTATATCTGTTCATTCTAGCCAAAAATTTGTCTCTTCAGTTGAAAATTTAACTTCTTTGGGTTGCAAATTCATTCTTTGGTTGAAAATTTAACTATATTCTTGAAGACACGTTTTATTGTTTGATAATTAATTTTTCCAAATGAAAAGTTAACTACAGGCTTCTAGTTGAAAATGTATTTATTTTAGTTTTTTTTAGTAAAATTTTAATTAAAACACAATTCTCAAAAATAGTAAATTACGACAATATAAAGGTACTTTCAAGCATAAAGCTCATTGTTATTCAATTTTATATTTCAATTTTAAAAAAATGAGCACGCTCTCAAAAAAATCTTCTGAGATAAAAAAGAATGGCATGGCATTTCAGGTTCTCCAGATTTTCTGGGCAGGGCTATAAAGGACTAGAAATTAAACGAAAAAACGATTTTCATCATCATAGTTAAATTTTCACCTTGAAAAGATAAATTCCCAACAAAAAAGTGTCATAGTTTATATTTCACTGCAGAAGATGAAATTCATACAAAAAAAAGAAACACAGTTAAATTTTCAATGAAACCCTTAAGTCTTCAATAAAAAAAATGTTTAATATTGCAGTTAAACTTTTACCCAAGTAATTGAATTTTCAATTAAGAAGATAATTTTTTAACGACAAAAATATAAATCTTCAACATCAAAATTATTTCTTAGCAAAGCGATTCAATCAAATCTTTGAAACAAAATAGTTGCATGCTCATGCAAAGAAAACTAATATTCAACCAAAAATTTGCATCCCCATAAACATAAAAATAACATTTCTACTAAATCTGATGAATTTTAAAAACAAAAATATAAATTTTGAAACAAATAGATTAATATTCTGTTTCAAAAATTCCTCTGACTTTGAACGATAAAAATATGATATTTGAAATAAGAAAAAAATCTTTACACAAAAAAATGGATTTTCAAATCAAAAATACGATTTTTATATAGAATAGGATGACTTTTTAACGAATTTTTTATTTTTTTACCAAATAGTTCTATTTGGGGCCCGGTCGATACTACACATATCGATACTACACATTATATGAACTCTACACATTAAGCGAAAACGTCG
>JAAAKG020216045.1:9612-22093 GCA_010014905.2 Druon quercuslanigerum
ACGTACTTTAAGATAATTTAAGATATTTCAAATACTTCAGAAAACCTCAGAATATTTTAAGAAAATTCAAGATATTTCTAGGTATTTCAGAATAATTCAATGTACTTCAGGATAATTCACATACTTCAGGATATTTTACGTACTTTAAGATAATTTAAGATATTTCAAATACTTCAGAAAACCTCAGAATATTTTAAGAAAATTCAAGATATTTCTAGGTATTTCAGAATAATTCAATGTACTTCAGGATAATTCACATACTTCAGGATATTTTACGTACTTTAAGATAATTTAAAATATTTAAAATACTTCAGGATACTTCAGAATATTTCAAGATATTTTACGTTCTTCAAGATACTTTAAGATATTTCAAATACTTCAGGATACTTCACGTACAAATTCGCAACCAAAAAATGGCTTTTAAACAAAAATGGTGAATTCTTTACTGATAATTGATATTTTAAACCAAACAAGAGAAATTTTAACCAAATAGTTTAATTTTCAAATGTAAGATATAAATTAAATAATAAATTATACAACATACATTTATATATAAATGTTAAGTATTCTGATCAAAAATGAATTTTTAATCGATTTCTATCAAAATAGTTGAATTTTCAACCCAAAAGGTATAGTTTGAAGGATAAAGATTAACTTTTTACTAAAAAAGCCGCATTATTTACAAAATAAAAAAATCTGGAACTAATTGGTTAAATTTTCTAATAAGCAAGATAAATTTTCAACTAAAAATAGAATTGTAACTTTTTTTGCTAAAGAAATTAATTTTGAATTAAAAAGTTAATTTTCAACAATATAGTTAAATTTTTAACAAATAAAATGAGTTTTTAAGAAAACAGTTGATCTTTGAAACAAAATAAAGAATAACATTCTTTAAAAAATCATTGAATGTGCTAAAGAGTAGATTTTTTTTACCAAATAGTTGAATTTTCTTCCGAAAATACCCATTTTAACTAAATACACAAATTCTTCATTTAAAAAGAATAATTTCTAACCGTCACGTGAATACACAAATTTTTGATTAAGAAAATTAATTTTCAAAAATAAAAATCAAATTTGTATTGGACACTACTTTTATTTGTTCAGCGGATTATCAGAGTTGTTTCCCCCTCGAAATCAAGTCCCACTGAAGTAATGTGTAATTTTTGGTTTAAAACATTACCAATAATCGATGCATGGCGTTATAAAGTACACTTGAGAAATAATTTGGTTGCAGCAAGCAAATATTTGTTGGGTCAACCATATACTATGGTTATTATACAGACTGAAATATTTGGTTGACTCAAGTATTTTCTTTGGTAGTTTTAACAAAATATTTCGGTAGATGGATTCGGCTGGTTGAATACCAAAATTTGATTGGGTCAATCAAATTTTTCGTCAAATCAGCCAAATTTTATTTTATTCAACAGAAGTTGCAGGTTCTTTTAAGGAACCCGTATTTTTGATTTGAGAACATTTCATGTTTAATTTAAGAAATGCAATTAAAAAGTAATTTTTGAAAATAGAGTGTCTTGCGACCTTATAAAACTAGATGGGCGATTTTTTATTGAACACCTGAGTTAATATCAATAAACGGTAAATTCAAACCATCATGCATTGCAGTTCTAAATCAAATATGACAGTTGGCGGAACAGCTGATTACAAGTTCCAACTGCTATGAAGGACAAAAAAATACAAGTTGTTGATGTTGATCTAACCTTCGCTCATACAGCAAATATCAAACTATCTTAACGCTTATATTAGTGTTTGCGATGACATTGAATTCACCTGTTTTCTGAACTTTTAATCAGCTGAATTTATTTTTATTCGAGTATAATCATAGGTTCATAAAAAAAGTATAGACATTGAGATCTAGATCAACTATAAGAACTTAATTGGAAAACAAAAATAAGATAGACTGGAGTAATTTAATAAATGGTTAATTGGAATTTTTAACTAGATTCCTGGTACATTATGAAATGCAGTCTACTAAACGAATATTTATCAGACATTATATTTTTCCATCACATTGCTCATGGAGCATAATATTCTTTTGAGAAAAGTAAAAAATGAAATAAGAATTCATCGTAAAGCGAAGGTAGAATTTATTCTTTTTTAAATTTGCTCTATGGATTCATCATAGTTCTATTCTGAGAAGAATATTATATTTAATATTATATTTGATTTCTTGTTTGTTGAATTTTATCCTTGATACTCAACATTTATATTTTAAATTCGAAAATGTATTTTTAGTATATACTTTAAAAATAAGAATAAATATTTATTATAAATGAAATATATTACAACTAGGAGAAAGATTAAGAATTTCATTTTGAAAATATTAATAAGATTTTATTTGTCTTTCAATATTTCTCCTTTTTCTGTTCTTTTGTTATTACAGAATTCAATCTTCCAGAACATTCTAAGATTTTCCAGGTCAACTTTTGAAGAATTCTCAAGGCAATCTTTCCAAAATTCTATTTAAAATCGGAACTTAAATCCATTTCAAAACATTATATTGTTTGCAACATAATTTGAGTATTTTGTTAAAAATTCGTTGATTTTTTTTCAATGCATAATGAACTTTTTGACCTAAGATTTAGCTATTGTATTTTTGGTGAGAAATTATTGATATCTTTCAGTTAAAAATTCAACTGTTTAGTCAAAACTTCATGTGCTTTGTTAAAAATTCTTTCTTTTGGGTAGAAAATAAATAATTTTTTTTGAAAACTTAACTATTTGTTAAAAAGGTATTCTGTCAATAATTTGTCAATTTCGGTTGAAAATTGATCTGTTTTATTTGAGCATTTAAGTATCATATTGAAAATTTCTCTTTTTTAGCCTATAATTAATATTTGACATTAGCTTAATTGTTTTAGTTAAAAATGGAATTGCTTGGTTAAAAATAATATTTTTTATTCAAGGACTTAAATATTTAATTGAAAATTATTTTTTATAACATTAACATGAATTTTTTCCTGTTAATAGCGCATATAATAAATTTTACTGTTTGCAATCTAATTTTCAGAATAATTCTTCTACACTATCGGTAAAAATTATCTACAAGCCTTATTTTAGTTGAAGATTCATTATCTCATTTAAAAATTCATTTCTTGTTTGAAAATTGGACAATTTTGTCAAAGATTCGTTAATTCTTTTGTTTTAAAATTCATTTTTGGACCCGAAAATTAATTTCTTTCAGTTGAAAATTCAACTATTTGATGGAAAACTGGGGTATTTTTTTTATCTTTTCCGTTAAATAATAATTTTTTAATTTCACAATGCAATTTTTTGTTGAACTAAAATCTTCTTAATTTAAGGATTCAATTATTTCATTAAAAATTCGGTTTTTACTGTTGAAAAATGATTTTTATAATATTTATCATGGAATTTTTTCCTTATGATGGCACAAAAGACTTAGAAAGGTTGACTTACAAACATTTAAAAAAAATCATCATTGATCATATTTTAATCAATTTTATTAATATTTATTAAAACATAATTTAAAAAAATTTTTTTAGTTATGTGGTAAGTGAAATCATTATTTTTAATTTTTCAAGTTTTTTTGCATCAAGTTGGACCTTAGAGCAGAGTCTTAGAAAAAATTGTCAGAATATTAAAATAAATTAGCAAAATGCAATAGAATCAAGTTTATAATAAGTCAAAAAACTATGAAAAATATAATTTTGTCCAGTTATTCCAATTTTTCGAAAAAATTGAAATTTGACGTCTGTTTTAAAAAACTATTTAATTAGTTGACATTCTGTCTAAAACTTAACTTATTATATGCAGAATTTCAATAAATTTTAGACAATTACGAGGAAAAAAATTTAATGTCAATATCATAAAAAATTAGGCACTTTAGTAATGACTCTAAAAATAGACGTATTGATAATTAACCGATACTGTACATAAAATTTTTTATAAATGCAAATTTTAAAGGTCTTTTCGACTATTATTTCATTCTGAACAAAGTTTCAAATTCAAAATTTTAAGTAAAGTTAAAAACTGTTTAATATGTAGCAATAATACAAAATCCAAGGCAGTACGTTTACTGTGCACATTTTAGTCGTTGAAACGTAATTTAATTATTTCCTCCAAAGCTAAATTTGTAAAATGAGAAGAAAATTACAGATATAATTATTAAAATCTACAAATTGGCAATGCAAATAAACAGGCTCTTTTGAAAAATTTTCTTGTAGAAAAGTAAAAAAATTAGCAATGAAGTATAAGTTCCTATAAATAAATATTGTATCGCTTTTTATTAATATTTTTTTTTTACTTTCTTTCAAGAATCTTCAAGGTTTTACATAAAATTATAGGATTTAAAAGTTTTTTAAATTGGGTGTTTGACGTCATAAAAACACTTCAAATTATACGAAAAATATTGGAGAAATGTACAAAAAGAAACAATGCAAAAAATACAATTTTTGGAAGCAATAATTTTTGACTTCGCATCAGCGTTTCTACTCATAATTTAATTTAAAAATGAATTTCAAGAGAATATTTAAAAATATTTTTTTTAATTTGGTTAACAGATGAAAATCAAATAATATTATTCATTTTGGAAAAAATCTAGAAAGTTCAAGATATATTTAGAAGTTTTAAAAATATTCCAAAATAATTGAAATGATTTCGAAACATTAAAAAAAAAGTAGATATTTGCAGATTTAAAAAAAAATTAATCCTTTTGAGAATTCTGAAAGGATTCCAAAGAATAATTTAAAAACATTAAAATTCGTTTTTTAAATAACTTTAAAACAAGTTAATCTGGGAGATTTCAAAGCAGTTTTTTTAATTTAATTTTTTAATTTTTTTAATTGTTAATTTTTAATTCTGAAAGTATTCCAATAAATAATTTTTAAAAATTAAAATTCGTAGATAAGCGAAAAATATATTTTTTTAAATAACTTTAAAACAAGTTAATCTGGCAGATTTCAAAGAAGTTTTTTTAATGTTGCAGGATTTTCAAAAAAATGTAGGAAAATTTTGAGTTTCAGGACAATAATATAATTAATTTTTGAATGATTTTTTCAAAACAAATTTTAAGAGAATATTTACAAAGATTTCAGAACAAATTTTGATTGCAATGGCATATATGGTGTTCCATTGTTTTCTTTATGTTTCAAAACAAATTTCAAAAGTAAGGATTTGCAATATTCTGAATATTTTTTATCCTAGGTCAAAAAATAACAACTTTTTGGAGGCGAAACCTACAAATTCGTACAGATTCTCATAATTGTGAATTCATGTAGTTTTACTTTTTGGTCAATCCTTGTAGGAAATTAAAAAAACAATAAAATACAATAAGATAGAAAAAAGTGGAAAAAGTAACAAATTAGTCCTGTAATTTTACATCTAATTTATTGAAATTATTTGTACATTTTTATAAAAATGGCTCTATTTTGTTTTACTTTTTTGTAAACATTTTTTTCATAGGGCAGCCCGAAAGTACTTTATTTACTTTTTTTTAATTTAAAAAATAAAACAGTTATGCATCTCCTTGGGAGGGTTTTTTTTCAGGTAATTAAATCTTTTATGATAATTATTATTTGACATTTACCTAATTTTTTTAGTTAAAAATGGAATTGTAAAAAAACTTAGAGGTATTACCTAAAACTACAGGATTTAAAAGTTTTTTAAATTGGGTGTTTGGCGTCAAAATAACACTTCAAATTATACAATGAATATTGGAAAAATGTACAAAAAGAAACAATGCAAAAAATACAATTTTTGGAAGCAATAATTTTTGACTCCGCATCAACGTTTCGACTCATAATTTAATTTAATAATTAATTTCCACAAAATATTTAAAAATATTTTTAAAAAAATTTGGTTAACAAACAAAAATTAAATATTATTATTCATTTTTGACAAAAGCTAGGAAGTTTAAGATATATTTAGAAGTTTTAAAAATATTCCAAAATAATTGAAAAGATTTCGAAACATTAAAAAAATGTACATTTTTGCAGATTTAAAAAAAAATTTGAATCCTTTTGAGAATTCTGAAAGGTTTACAAAGAATAATTCGTAGATAAACTAAAAATCTATTTTTTAAAATAATTTTAAAACAACATTTCAAAAGATTTATAAAATTTGCAAAAAAGTTAATCTGGCAGATTTCAAAGCAGTTTTTTAAAATGTTGTATTCCTGGAATTTTTTAAAATAATTTCTTTAGAACAAATTTTAAGAGAACATTTAAAAAGATTTCAGAACAAATTGTGATTGCAGTGACATATATGCTGTCCCATTGCTTGCTTTATGTTTCAAAACAAATTTCAAGCGTAAGGATTTGCAATATTTTAATTATATTTTATCCCAGGTCAAAAAATAACAACTTTTTGGCGGCAAAACATGTAAATTCCTATAGATTCTTATAATTGTAAATTCATGTAGTTTTACTTTTTCGTCAATCCTTGCAGGAAATCAAAACTACAATTAAATACAACAAGATAGAAAAAAGTGGAAAAAGTACCAGTTTGTTGTGTAATTTTCGTTTCAATTTATTGCAATTATTTGTGTATTTCTGTAAAACTGGCTCTATTTTGTTGTACTTTTTTGTAAAAAAAGTTCTGCTAGGGTAGCCCAAAATTATTTTATTTACTTTTTTTTTTTAATTTTAAAAATAAAAAAGTTATGCATCTCCTTGGCGAGGTTTTTTTTGCAGATGATTAATTCTTTTAGAAACTCTTTTCACGATCGAGCTAAAAATCTTATTTTTTTAAATGTAAAATGACTTTAAAATTATAAAGGTTTTTGTAGTTCCTGAAAAGTCTGGGCTTAGCCACTTACGTCCTTGTGCCCCGTGAACCTTGAGTTGACACCCCTATGATCAAAACATTAATTTAACGTTTTCATCATTTGCATTATTTTACCATTACCTTGTTAGTTAATTTTAACCTTGTTGTTGCTATGTCAAATAATAGGCGTTTCCTATATTATTTGTCCTCGAGTACGTGTGAGCTTATGCTTGAGAAATTTCGAAATCACGACCATAATTTTATCTTTTTACCTCACTTTATTTGCTTTCTGATTTGGAAGTAACCGAGTGTCTCAAATTAAATGATCAAATATATATATTTTCAAGAATTCATATTCTTCAATTTATAAAAAAATAATAAAAAAATACAGGTTAATGTAAATTTAACAGTAGTTGTGACGCTGATTGTCTTGATTTTTGTCTGGTTTAAATTAATTCAAATATTATTTGATGTTATCACAAATTAAAAATGAATAAGACTTACAGAATACTACTTATAATATATTTTTTATTAATATCTTCAAATTATAACCACAATTTTCGATTCAAATTTTAAATAATTCAATTTGAGAAAAGTAAGCCACTAAAGATTAATATATAATTAATAATTCGATAGTGGAAAAATATTAATTGTATAAAATATCTTGGTTTAAAAGCAATGATCTTTAACCACGATATTGCATACATTTTTTTAGGTCTTCATCTGTTTATGAAAAAAGGTTATAGAACTCGGAAACGTGACGAAACAAAAAGTTTGATAAAAGCACACAATTTCGGAATGCTTTCTATTTTTTCAAAACAGTGTGCAGGAAATATAGTGAAACTTGTAAACATTACCTTCACCAAGATAACATATTTACAAGTTGTTGAACTCAAAATGGATAAACTGGAATTATTTAACCTAAATTTTATTTTACTTTACTTTATTTTCGTCAAAATAACCCCTTTAAAATAGGAATTTAGAGGAATACAAGGAAATACGACCAAATAAAACTTGCTGCATCCAAAATAGTGAAAATTGATTGAGGAATTAAGTGCTTGTCTAAAAAAATAGTAATATTTTAGAATCACACTGATGGAATAGTATTAAAATCACAAGGTTATTTTACGAAAGACACTCAATGAAAATATTTACTATTTTTTCTTCCTCGTCGAGGAAGCTTTATAACATTTGAAAAACTTTGTTTACAGCAAGAATTTTTCCTTTTTATAATTCAAAGTTGATGTAAGAATAAAACGGATTTAAAATTAACTTGAAATTAATCGATTGACCCATAATTTGAATACATTTTATTTAACATTAGGGAGGTTGTTGTAATTTATATTATTTGCAAAATCTGTTTTTTCCCGTAAAACTTTTCCATTAACATAATTAAACGTTTACGTAAAAATGAAAAAGATTTATTGTTTCTAGACGAATTGATTAATCTAATTATTTGATTTTTAAGTTATTTGATTATCAATTTTAAATAATTAAAAACAAATAATTAAAATTCCTTTATGAGAAATAGAATATATTTGCTAATTAAACATAATCAAGAAGCAAGGTGCTCATTAAATGAGCTCTATACAATTATAAATTTTAAAAAAGTTGAAAAAACTGGGATTGAATTCAGAGCTGGTTTTTGATTTTCTTATTATTAAAATTAAAGGCTACATTTTTAATTTTATTCAAAATTGTCAATATTAGGTGAATATAGTTGAAACTCAAAAATTTCTTTTTAGAATCAGACATAAAATAGGAATCAAAGCTCTTTTTTAAAATAGTCTCCCCCCCCCCCTAAGTCTCTTAAAAACCCCTTTAAATGCAAAATTGGATTTTGCGAATTTTTTGTGTTAATTATGACGTTCTTCAGGCGTTTTAAATGCAAATTGCCTCTTGTACATTAAGCACTACTTTTTAGAGTTAATTTGATGTTTAGATAAATTTTTGAAATAATTTATCATTGTTTTTACCAATTTTGTAATTTTATAGAGATAGAAAGACACGGGTTTTCTAAACTTTTAACTTGTCAGTTAGAGCGAAACTATTATTAATTTAATTTATTAGAAATCATAGTTTAAGCAATTTATTACTATTTATAATAATATTTTCTTAGAATATTGTTAGGAAGTTATAGCTTTTTCTCAATTTTTCTATTTTTTCCCACTTTTTAATCAAAGTGAGGGTAAAAGTAAGTTAATTTGAGCTTTAAAAAAATGTACACTATTTTTTATTTAAAAAAATATTATTTTCCTTAAATAATGCTAGAAAGATGCGGTTTTTTTCAGTAATTTTCAACTTTTTGCCCACTTTTTACTTTAAGAGAGGTAAAAATTAATACGGTTTTACAAAAATAATTTTTTAAACAAATCATTATTGTTTATAACTATCTTCTGCTATAGTTATGCTAATTAGTTGCGGCTTTGTCTAAAATTTACAACTTTTTGTCAACTTGTAACCTAAAGTGGGGAAATAATTATTTAAAGATAAGAAACAATTGTTTGAAAAATTTATTCCTAATTCAAATAATATTACCTTCTCTTTTTTTGTGAATATATTTGCTGAAATAAAACAATTATTTGAAATATTCTTCTAATGTTCTCTATGGAAAGCAGTAAATGTACATTTTTTCTTAAAGCCTTTACTGGGAGCCTTTTTGTTCAAATTATTATTGTCATTTATTTTTTTGTTTAGTAAAAAGTGAAAAAAATTAAAAATTGCAGAAAAACTCATCAGTTTTGAGCATTACTCTAAGAGCCATAATAAATTGATTAAACAATTATGTTTGTAAATTTGCAATTATTGCTATTATAGCATTATTTAAAAGGAATATATTCATAAACATTTATAATTTGTTAAAAAAATTATGCATGTTACATTTAATTGATTATCACCTTGCTCTTAGTGAAAAGTTTAAAAATGCGGAAAATTTCAGAAAAAGCAGCAAATTTCAATTTTATTTGTTAAATTTTAATTATTATTATCACATACAAAGTGAAAAACAGATCAAAAATAAAAATTTTTGGGGAAAACCGTAACTTTCTAGCATTGTTATATGAGAACATAGTTAGATACAATAATAATTTGCTTAGGCAATTTTATTTGTTAAATTTTACTGATTATTATTACACTCCAAGTTAAAAGCAGACTAAGATTCGAAATTTTTAGAAAAAAGTGCAACGTTCTAGTAGTATTATAAGAGAATATTATTAAAAATAATAATAAATTATTTTAAGAATTATTCTCGTTAATGTTCATTGTTTATTACCTCACTCTAATTAAAAAAGGGGGAAAAAGTGGAAAAATTTAAGTAAAACTGCAACTTTGTAGCATTATTTTAAAAGAATATTATTATAAATAATAATAAATTGTGCAAACAATTATTTTTGTAAAACCTAATTAATTATTGCTTTAATTCAACAGAAGAAATTGCTAAAAACCATAAAAATTCTTTCAAAAAATGTATGGAAATATCTAATTATTGGCATAAAGTAGTATTTGATAAATTAGAAACAATCTGTACTTAAAAAACCAGAAAAAAATCATAATAAGACTTTTTGGGGTGATATTTAAGAAAAAATATATAATTAGTATGCTATAGCTAGGTGTGAAGAGGAGTTTTGAGCTTTTTGTTTCTATTCCCCTAATATTGACGATTCTGAATACAATTGACAAAAACGTATCTTTTTCCGTTGGGAAAAATTAAACTTATAATTAATACTTATTGTAAACTTGTAATTAAACTTATAGGGCTTGCAAAACATCTAAAATAACAAAATAAAATAAAAAATATATAAAATGACATATGAATAAAAAAATAAAACAAAATAAAAAATCAAATAATAATAAATAAAATAAAATAACAAATATAAAATAAATAAAATATCTTTGTCTTGTTGTTTTTTTAAACACATTCATTTTTCTGTGAATTCGAACTAAAATTTGGGGGATAGATAATTTTAGTGAACCATAAGTACTTTTTCCCGATTAAATTTGTAAATCCTTTGACTAATAAAATTAGTAATTTTTCACATATAGTTAGTGAGTTGGGAAATACTTAATTAAACTTGTGGGACTTGGAAAACATCTAAAATAACAAAATAAAATAAAATAACAAAGCTAAAATAACTAAAATATTTTTGTCTTGTTTTTTTTTAAACACATTCATTTTTCTGTGGATTCGAACTAAAACTTGGGGGCTAGATAATTTTAGTGAACCATAAATACTTTTTCCCAAATAAATTTTTAAATAGTTGGACTAATAAAATTAGTAACTTTTCACATATATTTAGTGTCTCACTTTTGCCTAATTGAATGAATAGAATCGCACAGGTATGTACTCAAATAATAAATAATCCATTATTTCTTAAAATAATGATTGGATATTACTTATTATTTCTCTCCTGATATAGAAAACTAGTAAAACGTGAAAAATACAAAAGCTTAATAGCCGATCGCGATTATGCAATATTTTCAACTGTATTGGAAAGATAAGAATGGAATATCGTGAAACTTGCAAATAGGCTTCGTCACCTCCACCACTACAACGCAGGCATAAGCTACTGCTTCAAAACGGAAAAGAAGAATCATTTACACAGCTAATCTTTTTCACCTTATTATTCTGAGTATAAATAGCGAGGAAAGAAGAGGCTATAGTTGTAGAGAAAAAAATTTATTCGAGCAGAATCGTCTCTCTAGATAAATTCATTAACATGAAGATGTTCATCGCTTTCGTTATCGCCACGTTGGTAGCCGCTTGCTCTGCTGAAGAAAAAGGTGAGCCATTTTTTTAATTATTAAGTTTTAATGTCTTGTTAGAATTTATTTTTTTATGCATTATTTTAGGGTAATGGGTACAGTGGTTGGACACTTTTCACAATCATTGGCTACTTCAAATTGATCGTTTATTAAGAACTATTTACAATTAAAATTTATAATCAATAGCCTTGGGTATGTTAAGGACAATATTTCACTGTTTATCATTATGTTTAATTGTGAATATTCATTAATTACGTATATTTAAAGCCAATTGCCAATCATTGTGAGGGTGCAACCATTGTACACTTTACAATACTTGTTTTTTTTTTACATTTTAGTTTTTTTTTAAGATACTAACGAATTAATGGTATGAAATCTTAAGATCCTATTTTTAGTCCATTTTTATTTCAAAACAATATGCAAAATTTAAAGTAATCCATTTCAGATCAGGCAGGTTCTTGGAGTCGCAGAATCACTCGGGGCCGAAATATGTTGTTTTTTTCGACCAAATTACGGGTGAAACCATTTTTTTTTACAAATTTGAAAAGCTTCGACTTTGAAAAGTTATATTTTGGACCCATTATAAGGTGCATCAAGTTTTTAATTAATCGATTAATATCTAGCGGTTGGGCGGTGTTAAAAAAGAATTAAAAAATTTTTTAATCACTGAGATTTAGAAAAATCCAGATAGGTTATTTTCTTTTCTTAAGCTTCATAATATGCCCACTGTTTAAATATTTTTCGGGTTTTTTATTTCAGTTCAATAGCAGAATTTAAATTTTGTTATGAATGGTAAATTCAAAAAATTAAGCATCTTGACATTTTTAACGTTCTGAACTTAATTTAACTTAATTTTTTTAATGCTTTTAAATACAAAAAAAATTAGGAGTGGGACGATGGTCGTACGGAACCCACCTTAAACTGTAGGTCCCCCTCCCTCCACCAAAAAGGGTGTGGAAGGTGTGTTAAGGAATAGGAAGAA
>JAAAKG020216067.1:0-22092 GCA_010014905.2 Druon quercuslanigerum
AAACCGTATATTCCCATATAAACACATGTAAATGCATAGGGGTCTGGCCAGACACCATCCGCTGGTTCGCGTGATTCGAAACATCCGCTGGTACGAGGGTTAAAGGGCCATGTATTTTGATAAAAAATCTTCTTTTTTGATTTAATTCAACTGTTTTTATTTCAAATAAAAATATATTTTCGTGAAATATCAGCTATTCTATTTTTCACTGTAAATTCTTTTCTTTTTGTTAGAAATTAATCTACTTTGTATAAAATTGAACAATTTCCTTAAAAAGTATTTTTTTAAGATTCTTCATTTTAGTTAAAAATGTATCGAATTGGATAAAAAAATGATCTCTTTAATTGAAAATTTAATTATTTGGTTAAAGGTTTTGTCTATTTTGTTTCAAATATTACAATATTATATTAAACACAAATTTTACATAAATAATAAGTGAAAATAAATAGTAAATAAGAAGTAATAATGAATACAAGTGTAAAATTCATATTTCCAAAGATTTCACAAAGATTTCGATAATTTCACACAAAAGATTTTAAATATTTCCCAAAGATTAAAATAATTGTGCAAATATTTCAAACATTTCGTAAAGATTTCACAAAGATTTCCGATAAATTAAAAAGATTTCAGAAAGGCATAAATGTTTACCAATGATTTTACAAAGTATTCAGAAATTAAACAAATCTGTCAAAAATATTCTAAAGGTTTCAATTATTTCTAAAATATTTCAAAAAGTTCGAAAAGATTTAAAGAATTTCACAAAGATTTCAAATATTAGGCAAAGAATTTTGATATTTTTGAAAGGTCTCACAAATACTTAAATGATTTCGCAAAGATTTTAACCATTTCAAAAATATATGCAATTAAAAATTATTTTCAATGATTATGATTTTTCAGTTTTCAATTACTTCGCAAAAATTTCGGATAGATTTACAAGATTTTACAAAAATGTCAATAATTTTCCAAGAAGTTTAGAAATATTTCAATCATTTCTGCAAATTTTACCAAATATGTTAATAATATTTCAAAAATTTCGCAAAGATTTCGGGTAGATTTAAAAGATTTCGCAAAGGCATCATTGATTTCCTAATGATTTCGTAAATATTTCCAAAGATTTCAGAAAGATTTCTATGATTTAGCAACGATTTAAAATATTTCGATAGTTTAAAAAGATTTTAAAAAGATTTCACAAAGACTTCAATGATTTTCCGAAGTTTTCAACGATTTCAAAAATATTTGAAAAATTTTATAAAGTTTTTAAAGATTTCCCAAAGATTCCAATGATTTTCTAAAGATCTCAATCATTTCGAAAATATTATCAAATATATATGATATCACAAAGATTTTAAAGGTTTCGCGAACATTTCGGACGGATTAAAAATATTTCAGACTTAAATGATTTCCCAATGTTTTCAACAATTTCAAAATTTTAATTATATTTTATAAAGATTTTAGTAATTTCTCAAAGATTTCCAATACTTCATAAAGATTTGGGATAGATTAAAGTTATTTCTCAAAGATTTCCATCATTTTTACAAATATTACCAAATATTTCCAAAAGATTTCAAAGATTTCACAAAGATTTCGGATATTTCGCAAAGATTTCAATCATTTAAAAAATATCAATAAATATTTATAAAATATTTTTAATATTTAATGATTTCTCAAAGATTTCAACAATTTCGCAAATATTCCAAAAATATTTAAAATATTCCACAAAGATTAAAAACATTAGGCAAAGACTTTGGAAAGATTAAGAAGATTTCACAAAGACATCAATTATTTCAAAATTATTTCAGGTAGGTTTTAGGAAAAATTGAAAGGATCTGATGAATTCAATCGTTCGATTTCAGAGAGGGGCAAATCAATACTTTACCGCATTTTTAATAATTATTACCCCCCTCGAAAATTATATTTGATGTAAAATCGATAAGGAATATCTATAAAATGAGATTTTCTCTCTTTCAGACCTGTTCCAACGTCAAGAAATTGACATGGCTACTTTCCCCTCGTTAACGGAAAAAGACCTCATCGAACTTGGAATAACTGCTTGGGGCGCAAGGCGTAAAATGGTCCTGATGATCACCGAACTCAACAAAAGATCTAGTCCGTTCTCCGGCAGCGCGGCTCCAGGAGCTGAGCGGAAAATCAGTTCATCCACGAGTTCTTCGTCCTCCATCAAGAGCAACCTCGACACAAAATGGTGACTTTGCTCTAATTAGTGTATTAACTTGTGCTTTTCAAAGCACGATGCCTAACAGAGAAAAAAATGTATGATACTTTCATAGTTTGGAAGCCGGGAACCGGTAGAGTCAATTTTTTTTAACACATCGTTTATTTTTTTTTCTCTTTTTTTTGTCTGTCTTTACTGCGCCCCCGTGCTCTGACATTAGGTTTAAGAAATCTGTTTGAATTTTTCTCTGTTACGTTTATCATCATTCTGCGGGTCGATTAGATATTAGAGAAAAGTTCGAGTAAAGTTGAGCAAATTAGGTTCGGTTCTCGTTGAAGCGCCTTGAAAGATCAGCATGAATTCCGTCATTTTTCGAGAAGAAATGACAAATTAATTGAGTGCGATTTAACTTGAACGCGAAACTTGAAGAAATTAAATAGACTCTCGTACTTTAATTAGGTAGGTACGATTTTGTATGAATCGACCGAATCTGTGTCGTCTTTGTCTGTGATGAGGAAAGATGTGTTAAGGCGTTGGGTAAAAATATTTTTTGAAAAAGCAAAAAAAAAAAAAAAACATTTAGATAGTTTTCTCCTCAAGCGTGGAACGTTGGAGACTAAGCTCCGTAATTGAAAAGATGGGCGAGGAGGGTCCCGTTGGCAAATGCATTCAGCGAACTATCAACTTGTTATTATATGCATAATTTAATAAAGACTAAACTCGAAAACGTTGGCCGATCCATTTTTTTTCAATGACTTCTCCGTGATTAACGACTGAGTTTGTAAAAATTGCTATTAAATGGTTCAATTTCAACTTGGCGAATTTAACATTATTTTCTCAAATAATAAACCCTCAATAACATAATGTTTAACTTGACTATTACAGATTTGAGTGACACCTTTAAAACGAATTAACTGAACACAAATTAATAATTTTTGTACGAGTAACTTGGAAACCGAAGCTCATCGGTTTTAAATAAACAATGACTTTTTTCAATGGCCACGTTTTCGAGTTTTACATAAAAAAGTTACATTAAAGTATTTATTAAAGATGATGACGCTGAGTGCACGCCGACCAACGGACAGTAAAGAAAAGAATTGTTGTTGTCGCACCGTGATAGAAAAAATTGATCGCAATTAATCGAGAGACACGATGATTTCAGCACATTTTTAACGAAAGCCCTGAAGCTCGTAGCCAGGTGGAGAAAAAAAACAGTTTCAAAACATGAGCCGTTCATTGTTTGACGGCCATACCAAATTAATCAGAGACCAAGTAGTTTCTTTTACGAGTCATACGAATCGCGTGAAAAATAATGCAATTTTTTTTTTTACTCAAGCATGAATTTTCGCGCGTTATAAATTATTTTGGTTTTAAAAACTTTTTTTTTCTTTTTTTTTTTTGGCATTTGCATTGCGTTAGGTAACGAGCTCTGCTCACGTGCGCGTCACTTTAGTGACATCAGTCGTAAGATTTTCACCAATCAAATTATTTTTTAATCCAATTTTTTTTAAATAGAAGATTACACTTTTTAAAATAGAAAAAGTTTAGGAATTTTTTTTTCAATAAACTTTCTGGTGTAATGATTTCTTTCCGAATTTCACTTCTTCCCGAAACCTTTTCAAGTTTATGAGGGAATGAGAATTCTGGCAAATATTTTGTTAGCGCCTCAAGTTTATCTTTTGCTTTTCAATCCTCAATTTTTTCAAGATAATGAGATCTGAATATTGGGAGCTGTAAAAATAATATTCTCTAATTGTGAAAAATTATCGAATATTTATTTTGTACGGGTTGAATATTTCTCCTGATATTAGGTGAAATCTTACGATCGGTCGTAGCCTCGAAAATGAAAAATCCAGAGAGGTATACTCTGCGCGAGCTTTCAAGTGCCTAGCGAACGATTTTACCGCTAAAAATTGTTGACTAAACTTATCAAGTTTTAAGTATAAATTATTCTTGTTATATAAAATAGCCGAGTCGCGTGCTAAGTAATTAAAAATGTGCCTGTCTATATGTCTACTGATGTTATCCTTGTTGCTAGTTCGGTAGTGATTTGTTGAATAAGTACGTAAAGCATGAAAGATTTCCTACGCTTCTATTCATCTGCTCGAAACGATGATGAACAAACTAGAAGCGATGAATGAAGAATGATAAAAAATAAACCTATTCTGTCGGAAGTGTCAAGTACAAATGCCCAGTAATCCATGAAAAGTAAATTCCCACTTGGGAAGGCCAAATTCGATATGTTTCTAATTTGATTCTGTGTATTTTACTTTGCAGTTTTCCCTCAGGAAATATTGCAACGAGTCTAGGGGATATTTCGGACATTTTCGTTGGGCGCGAAGCACTTGAAATAAAAAGAATAGAATTCCGTACGATATTCGCGTCAATAAAGGAAAATTTCTCGAAATAATTTTCCTTAAGCACAAGGAATCGATGCAGAGATCTGTTCCTAATTTTCTTTCCTTTTTTTTCTTTTTTTTTTGTTTGTTTGCATGCGAGGATAAGATTTCAGCGTCGCATTCTTCGTCCGTTGCAAATTATCGTAGGTAGGATGCGAATGAAAATCCTTAATGTTCCTATTATATCGTATAAAGTAAGCGTATGTTAGTGATTTTTTTTCTTGTTGGAGAAACGTTTGCGAAAAGATGCGAATGATAAAATTCGAGCTGAGCCTTATACGAAACTTGGCTGACAATGCGAGATTAATACATCCTAAATGATGATGTTTGCAACGATAATAATTGGGCTGTAGGGAAAATTATCAAGCCCTTCGATCCAGAACCTCGCGGTTAAAAGGATTCGGTGTCTCTTTTTCCCTAGTGTTTCCCCTCTGACATTTTTTGCGACTGGCAAATTTACATGACATACCTCTCTCTTTATCAGAAAAATGCAGCGGCAGTCGGTGCGCTGCCATATTTCGAATTACATACGAAAACACGTTTCAAAATGCACAGTATTGCTTCTTCTTCTCCTTCTTCTTTTTCTTCTTCTTCTTCTTCTTCTTCTTCTTTTTCTTCTTCTTCTTCTTCTTCTTCTTCTTTTCCTTCTTCTTCTTCTTCTTCTTCTTCTTCTTCTTCTTCTTCTTCTTCTTCTTCTTCTTCTTCTTGTCAAGGCTTGGATGGAGTAGAAAAAAATGATATTTGCATATGCATTTTATCGGTTTTTATTCACACTCGTGTCAGCGATAAAAGCCAGATAAAGTTTTTATATGCTATTTATATCCTCTTTTTGAATTGTCTTCACTTCATTGGTTATAATCCAAAATTGTAAAAAGGAATGGTGAAAAATGTTTTTGAAAGTTGGATGTAAATGCATGAATAAAGTCGCATAAAAACTAGCAAATCGTCTATTTTGCTCGACTCTTTGTTCAAGAGCGCCTTGAGGAGGAGGAATTTCCTGCAGTAGTACTCATGTATCGAAAAAAGAAAAAAAAACGAAGCATGGTGGGTAAATGAAGTGCGTTAGATGATAATATAAAAATGCGTCCGATAGAACGCAATCGTAATCAGACTGACCGGACAGGCTTCTATTAGAGCTTCCTGATTAATTACTTAATTGCTTTTGCAGCATTAGTTGTAAGCGAACCCTCTGCCAACTCGCTGCAAATATTTAGCCATGCTTTTTGATTATTTGCCTGAGAATAAATTGTATTTCTTCTTCGTTCGGGAAAATTGGTCACGTAAAGTATTCCAGAAGCCGATTGATCGATCGATTTGTTGTGGAGCGTTTGATGGAATCGATCCGTTTCATTTTTCTGCGACGGCGTAGTCTAGTCTGCGTTAATAAATAATCGAAAGCGATGTAAAAAAATTGAGTTTCAAAGTCAGTGTATGGTGTATGAATAATGTATTATGTTACAGCGCCCGAAAGCCTGCATTCTGAAGAATTGTATTATAAAGAACATTCCAGCGATAACGGTTACTTAAAGGAATGGATATTTGTTATCAGGTTTAAGAGGCGAGAGATATACTAATTTATATGTACTTTCTGTGTTTTTCTACTATTAGCGATTAATTATACGATAATAATCAAGGGACGTACCCGCCCATCTAGGTGCAACTAGTAATATATTATATTATATAATTATACAATAGTTATATCTAAGCAGCGGTATACGTTTTATAATAGTGCAGCATGATATTTTTATATGATATATTATATATACGATGTAATATTTTCATAAACTGCAGATATATTCTGTATTGATTTATTATTGTTTGTTTGAAAATAACGCTGATTATTGATGAAATGAAGCAAAGATGATTGAGAATTAAAGAAATTTTGTATTGCTACTTTTTAATAAAATCAGTCTTTGCGCGCCCTATTTATGCACATTCCACACACCGCATCTAATTAGTCTTAGCCTATTCCGTCTCTTTAAAATTCTTCAACTTTTTTACATTAGAGAGTTGTTACAGATCAGGTAATTGCAGAAAATAGGGGAATGTCAGGGAAAACCTGATAGAGTTAGGGAATTTTTGAAAAACTAAAGTAAAAGTTAATTTTATTATGATTAAAAATAGCAATTATTTAATTGAAAATTCATCTTTCTTTGTTGAATTCAACTATTTTTGATATGAAAATAAAATCCTTTTTGCTTGAAATATCAGATATCACGGTTTTCGTTGAGAATTCATCCTTTTTCGTTGAAAATATGGTGGAAGTTGGAAGTGGAACTAATTTGTTAAAAATGTATCTATTTGGTTGATGATTTTTTAAAAATTTAAATATTTTATTGAAAATTATGTTTTCTAGTTTAAAATTAATTGTTTTAAATAAAATTTTAAGTCGTACATGTTTGTTTAAAAATGTTAATTCTTAGGTTGAAAATTCCA
The DNA here is from genome assembly GCA_010014905.2 of Druon quercuslanigerum. NCBI lineage: Eukaryota > Metazoa > Arthropoda > Insecta > Hymenoptera > Cynipidae > Druon > Druon quercuslanigerum. The sequence continues at coordinate 7,009 of JAAAKG020216067.1, forward strand.
AGATTTTTTTTAAATTCCTAAATTTTATTGGAAATTAAAATTTTTGGGAGAATATTTAAGCTTCTTGGTGACTAATTTCTTTTTTTTTTTTTGAAAATTCCTTGACAAATGTTAATATTTGATTGAAAAATTATGTACTTTGTTAAAAATTCGTCTATTTTGGTAGAAAATTTTATCTTCTTTGTTGAAAATTAGTTTTTTTCTGACTTAGAATTAATTTGTTTTAATTGATAATGTATCTTGCATTTTCTGTCAAAAATTTATAATTGAAATTTGAACAAAATTGAAAAAAATGAAATTTTTTAGTAAAAAATTTATCAGTTTATTTGAAAATTCACTTAAACTATTCTTTTTTTTTATAGATTTTACTTTTTTGATAGAAATTTAGTCTTTTTCGTTAAAAAATTATCTATCTCGTAGAAAATTTAACCATTCTATTTTTGGTTAAGATTTTATTTTTTTCGTTTGAAAAAAATATTTAGTTAATAGTTCGTTTTTTTATAGAAAATTCATCTTATGGTTTGAAAATTCCCCTATTTGGTAAAAAATTCATATTTTTGGTTAAAAATTCGTCATTGTGATTAAAAATTAATTTTTTTGGCTCAAATAATTCCAGAAAGTCAAGGCATATTAGGGAAACACTGATAGAGTTTGGAAATTTTCTAGAAACTAAAGTTGAATTTAATTTGATCAATATAATTAAGAATCGTAACTATTTTTTTGGAAATTAATTTTTGTTGTTGTTGAGGATTAAAACTATTTTGTTGAAAATTCCTCTTTTTTGGTTGAACTCAACTATTTTTGGTATAAAATTAAAATCCTTTTCGGTTAAAATGTCAAATATAACGTTTTTTGTTGAAAATTCATTCTCTTTAGTTAATAATCCAACTAGTTTATTTTACTTAATTAGTAAATTTTAGTAAATTAATTAAGTTTAATTAAATGAACTACATATATTTTTACAAAAACATTATAGAGTGAAATAAACATATATTTCTTTAAATTAGAGAGTTGCTACAGATCAGGTATTTTTTGAAAATTCATTTTTTTTTTTAATTCAACTATTTTTCGTATGAAAATAAAATCCTTTTTGGTTGAAAATTTGTTGGAAGTTGAAAGTTGGAAGTTGAAAGTTGGAAGTGAAACCAATTTGTTCAAAATTTATTTCATTGGTTGATGTTTTATCAGTTTAGTTGGCAAACCTTTTTTTGTTCAAAATTTAATTATTTTGTTGAAAATTATGTTTTCTATTCGAAAATTAATTTTTTTCCCGGAAATTCAACTGGAAAAAGTTTGGTTCAAAATTTATATTCGCAAGTTAAAAATTCAAATATTTTGTTTAAAATTCTTGAATTTTATTTAAAATTTGAATTCTTGGGAGAAGTTTTAAGCTTATTGGTGACTAATTCTCTTTTTGGTAAAAAATTTCTTTAAAATTCAAATATTTGACTGAAAATTTATGTATAGTTTTTTAAAAATTCGCCTATCTTGATAGAAAATTGATCTTTTTGGTTGAAAATTAGTTTTTCTTATTTAAAGGAATTTTTTAAACAGCACATGTAAGTGTTCCATTTTTTTCGAAAATCTTTTTTGATGGAAATTTAATCTTCTTGGTTGAGAATTATACTATTTGGTTTAAAATTTACTTTCATTTTACAGAAAATTAAGAAATTTTTTTAATAAAATCACTGAAAATTTAATTAGCCTATTTTTAGTTGAAGATCTGTTTAACGTGAAAATTCAACTACATATTTCTTGAAAATTCGTTTCTTTTTTGGTTTCTATTTAAAGAATTGTAATTTTGAAATAAAATTGTTAAACTTTGTTGTATAAATAAATATTGAACATCTGTTATTCATTGGAAAAATTCTATTAAGTTAAAAAAGATATTTAGAAGTTTTGGAAAGGAACAAAATTAATTTGAAATTTGAAATATTTTAAACGAAGTGTCTACGTATACCGACAAAATCCGGCTATTTCTACGAAAATTTCTATGCAAATAATTTGAAACAAAATATCGATTTCTGCAGATTTCGAAAAAAAATTTAGAAAAATATTTTTGAAAAAATCCTAGAATGATGTTTTATTTTTAAAAATTAATGTTAAGAGAATATTTCAAAGGTTTCAAAAATTTCCAAAATTGTCAAAAATGAATCTGGAAGGTTCTAAGGGTATTTTTTTTATTTTGCAGGATCTTTTTATAAAATTTTAGGACATTTTTTCATTTTAAAAGCAGTTTGAAAGTACTCGAAAAATTTGAAATATAATTGAAAATTTGAAAAATTTAAAACAACATGAAGATGTTTCAAAATTTTGAAATAGAATTGTGAAGTTTTTCAAAGATTTTCAGAAATTTTTTAAAATGAAAATAATTTAACTTTCAATTTAAGAAGTGCTCAGTTGGTACAAAAAAATGTAATCGTTCAATTTTTAATGTTTCTAGCTTAAATTTGCTTTAAATGGTTTGCAGCTCAGTTTTTATTCAAATAAGTTTAAATTTTTTAATTTCATTGACCGTGACACATTTTTACAAATCAGGAAATGACCGGGAATTTTTTTTCTTTTTTTAAAACGGCCTTCATCAAACGGTTAATCAGGGCTGCAATTTCAGTCACTTTTGTTCTAAAATCACTTTTTTGTGGAAATTGGGAGAGAGAAAGTATGTAAAGTAGCGGAAATTTGTGGTGGTGTTGGGGGGTGGGGGCGACTTAATTACAACGTTTTAAAAGGTAGCCTAATTCTTAATTTTCTTGAATTCTTTTTATATTTTTCTTTGGTATTATAAAAGATTACAAGAATGATTTTTAAGGATATTGAAGATTTGATGGTATTTTAAAGAATTCAAAGGAATTTTTAAGAGCTTTAAAAAGTTTTAAAGGATTTAAAAAGATTTCAAGGAATTTCTGAATATTTTAATTATTTTAAGGTATTTAAAAAAATTTCGTGCATTTCTGAAGAATGTCCTGAAATTTCGGAACTTTATAGAACGATTTTATAAGAAAGAATAAGAATATTTTAAAAATATTTTTAATATATTTTTAAAGATTCCGAGGGATTTAACGAAGTTTTCGAGGATTTTAATGACTTTAATAGTTCTATAGATATTTTAATCAATTTTCGAAGATTTTAGGAAATATCAGATTCATTATAATATGACCAAATTGTATAATAATTCGATATGGATTTCAAAAAAATTATTCATAAGAATTGAGGAATTTCGTAGAAAAAAATTTCAAAGAATTTTAGGTCTTAAAAAAAATGCCATGAAATTTTCAATTTGTAGAGATTTCAAAGAAATTTAAAGATTTTAGGTTTTTTCAAAATTTCAAAGGAATTTTTAAGAGCATTAAAATTTTTTATGGGTTTCAAAATATTTGAAATATCCTAGGGTATTTTTAATAGATTTGAATATTTTAAACTAATTACAAAGGATTTAAAAGATGATTTAGGTTATTTTAAAAAACTCCAAAGAATTTTCAATAGCGAGCTTTACAAAGTGTCGACAGATTTCAAAAAATTTGAAATATTTTAGGCGTTTTTTTTAAATTCAAGGTTTCAAGGAATTTTTAATTGATTTCAGTTATTTAACCAGACTTCCAAGGATTTTAAATATTTTAGAGTATTTATGGAACTATTTTATATGACAGTTTTAGGATATTTTTATAGATTCCATGGGACTTTAAAAGATTTAAGTTGTTTTAAAAGATCTCAAGATATTTTATTATATCTTCCACGATTCCAAGAATGATCAGATTTCATGTTGAAGGACTTTCAAATTCAAGGTATTATTAAATATCTTAAGGATCTTAGGATATTTTTAAAATTTCCAATTGATTTCAATGATTTGAAGGGATTTTAAAGAATTTTAGGGTAGTTGTCAAAATTCAGAGAAATTTCTAAGGCCTCTCAATTTCAGGGATTTTAAAAGATTTTAGAGTATTTTTAAAAATTCCAAAAATTTTCAAGAGCTTTGTAAAGATTCAAGAGATTTCAAAGATTTTTATATGTTTTAGTAATGTAATTGGTTTTGAAGAATTTGAAATATTTAAGGGTATTTATAGAACGATTTTATAGGACTTATAGGGCTTAGAATATTTTCAAAGTTTATAAAGGTCTTTATGAGATATCCGTGAATTTCAGTGATTTTAAAAGCTTTCAAGGTATTTTTAAGAAATATTCAAGGATTTCAGGAAACATCAGATTTTATGTAAAATTTCACGAGATTTCATTATATTTTAATGGATTTCAAAGAACTTATCCACAATAATTTTAATGATTTTAGGACATTTCAGAAAACTAAACGAATTTCTAATTTATTTCAATAATTGGAAGAGATTTTAAAGAATTTTAGGGTACTTTTTAAAATTTCAAGGAATTTTTAAGACCTCTACATTTCAAGGGAATTCGAAAGATTTTAAAGGATATGAAATATCATTTTCTATTTTAATAGATTAGAATCATTTGACCTGATTCCAAAGGATACGGTTGTATAGAATTTCTTATAAATTCGATCAATTTTATAAATAAATAAAAATAAATTTTAAGAGACTTTAAAATCTAAGTATTTTTTATATTTTCTGGGATATCAATAAATATATTTTAAACCTAATTGAATTTCACAGGATTTCATAGTATTTGTATGGATCTCAAAAAATGTACTCGCAAAAGTCGAAGGATTTCGTAGGATTTCAAATATTTAAAAGATTTTAGAATATTTTTTGCAATTCATTTGAAATTTATGGGAATTGACTCTTATTACGAATTCTTTCAAATTTTTTGAAATTCTTTAATTTTTTTAAATTCACTTGAAATATTCTAAATTGTCTCAATTCAATTTATTTTTTTCTAGCTTTTGTTTAATTCTCCCTGAAGTTTTTTTTAATTACTTTGAATCCTTTTGAATTCTCTTACGTTTGTCTAAACTTATTTCAAACTTACTTTTGTCAATTCTCTCAAATTCCTCTGATTTCTAGGATTTTCACATTTTTTCCGATTCGTCTGAAATTAAATTGAATTGTTTTTAAGTCTTGTGAATCGAATTCTTTTAAATTCTTTTTAAAAAATTTGACACTATTCTTCAGAAGATACTTACGTTTCTTACGTTTTATATAAAATTTTATATTATGATTAATAAACGTGAATTTTAAATTATTTCGAGTTGTATAAAATATGGGAAAACTAGAAATCTAAGTGGACAAATTATTAAATAAATACTCAAAGATATAAAGTTTAAAATTGTATTATATTATTTCAAAACTATACATATATACACAACAAATATATAATCCATATAGTATTAACAGAATATAAAAGTACAGACGTACTATCTATAATTGACTTGTATTCATATATAACTTGTATTATTTCCCTGAATTATTTCAGTTACAGCTACGCAAATCTACTTAGCAAATAGTATATTTTTTCAACATTTATTCAGAGTTGCTACAAGACATGGAAAATCTGAAAAAATAATGGAATTATCAAAAAAAAGTTCTAGAAAAACTGGAAGTCATGAAATTTTGAAAAAAACTTTTTTTATGCACAGCTACTTCAACGTCTTAATAATTATTTTAGCTTTCACGACATATTTTTAATTGGAGAACTTATACGAATTTTGTTCAGAACAAAATAAAAATATTATGGTTCTAACAGTAGTTTTTAAAAATATATAGTAATATCGGTGAGAATTACTTGTAAATCAATAATAATTGAAAATCCCTTTACATTCCTTGGTGGAAGTTATTTCTATGAGTTTGTACTAAAATTATTGTTCATTTCTATTTGAATTTCTAATAATGTTTACAAAAATATTCATGAATTCTTTTTACGAAAACTTCTACGAATTTTTAATGCACTTTCGACTCTTTTTTTGTAATTCATGCTAAATTCTTTTAAATTCTTTTAAATTCTTTTAAATTCTTTTAAATTCTCTCAATGCTAAATTCAATGTATTTTAAAAAACTGTTTTTAGTTTTTGTTTAATTCAATTTTTGAAATAAAAATCTTTAACAGTTAAACATTTCAAATTCTAATTGACCATTTTGTTTTGAAATCTGTCGTAATAATCTCTCCCAATGAAGAGTCTTTAAAATAAAAAATACTTTTAAACTTTCCTATATTGAATTTACACGAGTTTTTCATACAATTTTTGTATTTCGCAATAGTGCTACTTTAAAATATTTTATATACTCTTTCAAAACTTTTGGAAATAATTCAGACCTTTTTGTCATTCTGTTCAATCACAGTTTCCCGATAAATTTTAAGGGCGTTTTTTTATTCTCTTGAAACCTTTCAAAATTCTTAAAAGTTATTCAATTCTACTGCATTTTTTAAAAATATTCACTTAAAATTGTATACAAAAATTTTCTTTGCAGGTATCTTAAGTAGTTTTTTCTATTATCTTTAAACCTTTCAAAATGAAATTGAATTTTCAAATAAACAAATTAATTTTGAACCAAAAAATTACTTTTAACAGAGAAATATATTTGAACTTTAAAAAATACATTTAATATTGAATAAAAAACAGTTAAATTTAAACTTTGAATTCAATCTTGAAGTTCAAAAATGAATTTTCAAACAAAATCTCAATAAAATAGGTAGAATAAAATTAAAAATAGAAAGAAATGAATAGGCAGCTAAAAAAATAAATTCGTAACAAAAATAAAATAGTTAAATTTTCAGCTAAAAAAATAATTTCGAACCAAAAAGATGATCTGAACAAAATACTGAAATTTTGAATCAAAACAAAAAATGAAATAGTTTAGTTTCTTGTTGAAAAAATATTTTCGAAGCAAGAAAAGGAGATTTAAGATAAACTCCTTAAACTTTCAACTGAAATATTATTTTTTATGAAGAAAATATTTTTAACTTTAATAGTTTAATTTAATTTTTCAACCAAATAAATAAATTTGCAAATAAGAAGAATAATTTTCTAAAAACAATTCAATTATCAAATACATAGTTGAATTTTTAACTAAAAAATCCAATTTCAAGGAGAGAAAAACGAATTTTTAAGAAAGTTAATTAAATTTTCAACCGAAACATGATTTTGCAACCAAATGAGACGAATTTTCAATGAAATACATGAATTTGCATCCAAATGGTTGATTTTTGAACTAAATAAAATTTTAAAGAAAAAACCTGATATCCACCAAAATAGTTTATTTTAGACTCAAGAGATAAAATTTTTAGGGAACAACGTAAAATTTAATAGTTGACATTTCAAGAAAACAATAATTTTAATTAGAATCTGTTGAATTCGACCAAAAAGCATGAATTTTAAAAAAATCATGTCATTTCTCAAATAAATAAGTTGAGCATTTAAACAAAAATAAAACAAAATGCAAGAAAAATTGGCCGTAACCAAATTATTAAATATTTTTTCAAACTGAATGAACATAATTTTTATAAAAAAAGAGAATCATTTTAGATTATTTAAAGCATTTCAATTTAAGCAAATATATATCATAATTACTAAATATATATTTACAAAAACATTCCAGAGTGAAATTGGAAATTCAAATTTGTGGAAGAATTTTTAAGCTTCTTGATAACTAATTCCTCTTTTTGGTTGAAATTTCCTTTAAAAATTCAAATATTTCCGTCTGTTAGAAGAGGATTCTCATTATTTGCAACTTTAACTTTCCGGTTGAAAATTAATTTCTACGGATTTAGTTAAAAAAATCATCTTTTGGTTGAAATTGAAATTTTTTTAGTTGAAGATTTATGATTTTATTTGAAAATTTCTCTTTAACTATTCCATTTTGTAGAAAAAAAAACTACTCTATTTTTTGTTAAGAATTCATTTCTTTGATTGAAAAATTACACCTATTCAATTAAAGGTTCGTTTTTTTTATAGCTAATTCATCCTTTGGGTTGAAAATTTCACTATTTGGTTGGAAATTCATATTTTCTGTTGAAAATTCATCACTGTGATTAAAAATTAATTTCTTTAGCTGAAAATATATTTCTTTTTAGTTTAAAATTAATGTTTGTAACTAAAGCTGTAACTGCTCAATTTTTGCTGAAAATTTTTATTTAAACTGTATCTTTTTTGTAGAAAATTCATCTTATGGTGTTAAAAGTAAATTATTTTGTCGAGAATCCTTTTTTTTGAAAACATTGCTTTAACTGAAAATTAAATTCTTCTATTTTTGGTTAAAAAATCATTTTTTCTGAGTGAAAAAACTATTTTGTTAAAAATTCGTTCTATTTTTGGTTGAAAATTTATTTTTCTAACATTTTAACTATTCTAATTTTGGTTTAAAATTGATTTTTGTTGAAAATGAGTTTTTTTTGTGTAAAAAATTCGTCTTTTTGGGTTGAACAATCAAGGATCTTCGTAGATAATTAGATTAAATATAATAATTAAAAAACGCAACTGTTTAATTGAGAATTGATCTTCTTTGTCTAAGGATTCAATTATTTTGTTTGAAAATTTTAGTTGAACCACTTTGTTAAGAAATCATTTCATTAATTCAAATTTAGTATATTTTAGTAGAAAATTTAACTATTTTTTTTGTTGAAAATTTGTCTTTTTAATTTAAAAATGCATGGTTTTTGGTTGAAAAGTCAACTATTTCGTAGAAAATTTACATTTTGATTAAAGTTCATACGTTGGTGTTCAAAAATCATCTGTATTTTAGTAGAAATTGCTTGTTTCTCGGATAAAAATGCAACTGTTTCGTAGAAAATGGAACAATTTTGTTAAAAAGTCATCCTTTTTGATTAAAAATGTAACGGTTTTGTTGAAAATTCAACTATTTTGGAGAAAATTTAATTCTTTTAAAAAACTCACATTTTCATGTTGAAAAGTCAAACTAAAATCATTTTTGGATGAAAATTAATCTTCTTTCTCTAAGGATTCAATTACTGTATTTGAAGATTTTTCTTAAACGACTTTCTCGAGAAATCATTTTTTTCTTAAAATTTCGTATTTTTAGATGGAAATTTAACTATTATGTAGAAAATTATTTTTTTTTTGCTAAAAATTTGTATTTTCTCTTTGAAAATTTAATTATTTTACAGAAAATTCGTACTTTGGCTTGAATATTCCAACAATCTAAATGAACTTTGTTATTTTACTCATGGCCAAAAAATCTTTGATCGAATCCATTTCAAATCAGGTTGTTTTTTAAAGGATATTAGGCGATACCTATTTTTGTGATTTGTAACAACAACATTTTTTCCCAAGTTATGCGTATTTGAATTTTTGGCTTTGTTTTTAAAAAAAAAAAACAAAAAATTGCCTTTAAATTTATATAACCTTTGACCTAATTGAGAGGCTTCAGATATCTAAATTTAAAAAATGTTCAAAATTAACAAAATAACGGAGCTTTTTCTGAAAATACTAAAAGTTATATTATATTAGATTTTTTGCAAACTTTTTGCTGAATTTGTACTATCATGAGGAAAATACCTTGTGAGTTTTGTGCGGGCTAAACAATTTTAGAATTTCATTTGTTTATTTATATATGGAATTTGAAAAAAAGTTTAAAGGATTAGAAGTATATGGGCAATTTCTGAGAAAGAGGGAAAACTTCACCTTTTCTACTTTTATACATATTCTTTACAAATTTTTGCCTGTATAAATAAAATATTTTATTATTCTTTTGTGAACGAAACCATTCTTATGATGAAGATAATTTTTTTGCATACGAAAATGGAATTTTTGTATTTTTCTCGAAAATGGTTCAAGATATCATAAATGAGTAAAAGAACTTTTATTTTATGAAAAACAATTCTCCTGGCCACAAAAGTTATTCACCCTAAATAAAACTCAAAAAGTATTTTCCTCATGATAGTACAAATTCATGAAAAAAATTTCAAAAAATATAAGTGTGGGTTTTTTGAGAAAATCGACTTTTACTATTTTCAAACAAACTAGCAAAAATTCAAACACGCATAACTCCGCAAAAAAATTCTTGTCACAAATCACAAAAATATGTTTCGCCTAATTTCCTCTAAAAAAACAGCATATTTCGTCCCCTAGAGATTCTGCACCTTCAAGTGTAAAACCTGCCTAATTTGAAATAGGTTCGATCCTTTACTTGTTGAAAAGATTATTTTGATGCCACATAAATTTTCATATCCGAGGAAAGCAGGTTTGTCCCACACTCGGGACAAGGAAACGCATCAATTGCCGTGAAATGCGCTTGCAGGCAATAATAACAAAACACGTGCTCGCAACCCGCGTGTCTTGGTAAGATCGGCCTTTGATTACAATACGGACAATTCGTCGATTGATTCATCCGAGGAGCCATTTTTAAACCCGTTGCCACTTTTCTCCTTGACCACAATTGGTTCCACTGTTGCTTGATATAATAAAAATTCAGCATCGGCAAACCGACGGTAAATAATTCGATTAATCCATGCCAGAGCAACTCTCTCGTCATGTAGGAATAGCCTATGCTTCGCGGTTTGTGCACCATTGCAGGTTGACTGCAAATTCCTAATGACACTTCTATTAAATTAGGCTGCGTTCCTCGGTGTAAAAAGAGTAAAAAATTAAGGAACTCGAGTAAATGAACGACATTTGCAGTCCACTCTAAATAAGATCTTGTCTTACTGTAAGGAATCACAACGAATTGGGATTCTATCAGCCTCTCTTGAACATATTTGGGCAATGCTGTTAGCAGGAAATGGAGAAAGGCTTTCTTTTCACTGAAGTTGGCATATTTCAAGTTTAAAAGTTGCTGTCCGAAGGTTGAACTTCCTTTTCTTAAGGAGTGGTACCAAATTAGGAACTTGATGAGGACGTCGAACTCTGGTTGCCATTTGTCGATCTTTCCTGGCTGAATGAATTTGGTGACTTTCTTTGATTGTGTTCGAAAGATGTCGTAGATTTCGTAATCCAATTGAGTTGCGTCAACTTGGTTGATTCGTGATACGTAGGGAGAAGCAGGCATCTTTGAATTTGGTCTGAAAAAAGACGTATGCTGAATTTTGGTGTAGTTTATAGAGGAAAGTAATTCGAATTTCGAACAAATTTTATAATGCAGAAAATACAGCCAGAAAATGATCTCAAAACATAGGGAATAGGATGAGCCTTTTGATTAAGGATTTAAAAAATAGTTTAAAAAATTTGTATTAATAATTATTGCATTATTTAAATTTCGCGGAAAAATTTATCGCTTCAAATTGGAAGGGGCGGATAATTTGAAAGGTAAATAAGTGAAAGTAATAGAAAACATTATTCGCAATTAAAAGTGCCTTATTCAGGGTTTCTACAATATCAAAATTTTTAAATTCTTTTAGTTATAAAACCAACTATACACCTAGAAGATTATTAATATTATTGCAAAACAAATTTGCTTCTAAATACATTTTAAACACTTTTTAGTTGAGCTTTCAAATAAAAAAAGATAAATTTGAAACCAAAGAAAGGAATTTTTAACTAAAATGATTTTTAATCAAATAGTTAGTTGAATTTTTAACCCAAAAGATTCATTTTTATCCAAGAAAGATGAAATTCCTACTAAAAGAAATAAATTAGGGAAAAAAGAAATTTTAGAAAAATTGTGTATTTTTCATCAAAGAAAGAATTCAGTTGAATTTTCAGCAAAGCAGTTGAATTTTCAACTAGTAATTATGATTTTAATTAACGAAATTTTTACATTCTCAACAAAACAATTGCATTTTTATACAAGAAATATGCGATTTCTACTAAAATAAATTTAACCCTGTTGTTATATTCTTGTTAGTAATTTTTTCATCCTGTATTTCTATTTCTTTTTTTTAGTTGCTTCTTTCTGAAGATTATCCCTTTAGTTATAGATTTTATTATTCATTTGAAAATAACCCTTTTTAATAGAAAATTTAACTACCACATCGTTAGTTAAAATTTTAATTTTTTCAGTTAAAAATTAAACTATTTGGTTAAAAATTTATTATTTTTAGTTTAAAATGCATGTATTCTGTTAAAAAATCAAGCTTCTTGGTATAAGTGCAATCTGCTTAGGGAAAAAGTCATCTGTTTCGTTGAATATTCACCTCTTTTGTTTGAAAATTTAAATCTCTGGTTGAAAGTAAAAAATGTATTTTTTGTGAAGATGCCAATATAAGTATAATTCTGAAGAGTTTAATTGTTAAAAAAATACTTAAGAGGACGAGAATATGTTAGACCTTTATATGATTTGAAAATTTAATGAGCATTTATAAGCATTTTGAATTAGGATTTAAAAAATATATTTTTTTTAAATTTTGATTGATAATAATTGCATTATTTAAATTACTCGGGAAAATTTATCGCTTCAAATTGGAAAGATCGGATTATTTAAAAGGTAAAATAAGTCAAAGTAAAAGAAAACATATTATTTGCATCAAATAGTGCCTTATTCAGGGTTGCTACAATATCACAATTTCTAAATTCTCTTAGGTACAAAACCAACCATATACCTAGAAAATTATTAATATTATTTCAAAAAAAAATTAGTTTCTAAATACATTTTAAACATTTTTTAGATGAGTTTTCAAATCAAAAAGATAAATTTGCAACCAAATAAAAAAAGGTAATTTTTCTACAAAAACTTGAATTGTTAAAGTAAATTTGCAATTAAATTGATAAATCTTCAACTAAAAAAATTTCATTTTTAACAAAATACAAGAATTTTCATCTAAAAGCACAGAAATTAATTTTTAACCAAAAAATTATGTTTTAACTAGTGAGAGTTTATATGAGAGTTTTCTACTAACATAAGAATAGTTTTCAACAAATAGTTAAATTTTCACCTAAAACCGATAATTTTTCAACTAAAAATATAATAATTCGATTTTCAATAAATTCAAAGTAAATTTTCATGAAAATAGTGTAATTTTGAACGAACAAGATTCAATTTCTCTCAAAAATCATAAATTTTCGATAAAAAATGTAACAGTTACATTTTCAATTTAAAAATTGAATCTGAATAAGAAAAAAACTAATTTTCAACCAAAAAGATCAATTTTTAAACAATAAGATAAATTTTCTACTAAAATAGATGAATTTTGAACAAAGTACATGATTTTTCAACCAAATATTGGAATTTTAAAAGGGATTTTCAACCAAAAAGAGGAATTAGTCATCAAGAAGCTTAAGTATTATCCCAAAAATTCAAATTTTGAACAAAAAATGTACGACTTAAAAAATGATTAAAAAGTTGCTATTTTTAGTAATAATAAGAAAATTAACTTCAACTTTAGTTTTTCGAAAATTTCCTAACTCTATCAGGTTTTCCCTGGCATTCCCTGATTTTCTAGAATTACCTGATCTGTAGAAACACTCTAATTAAAAAAACTATATGTTTATTTCACTGTAGAATGATTTTGTAAAAATATATATAGTAATTATGATATATATATATATATTTGTTTAAACATAAAATGCTTTAAATTCTCTTAAATAATTCTCTTTTTTATACAAATTATGAATAAAAGTTTTAAATTCATTCGTGAAAGAGTCAATGTTCGTTCAGATTGAAAAGAAAAAATTTAATATTTTGTGTACGGGTTTTCATGTATAGTTCCAAATTTCACAAATATAACATTATTGTTTACAGAAAGAAATTTTCAAAGTACATGTTTTCAAAGTTTTTCTATATTTTATAGGGAAAAATGAAAAGAAAACATTTTTCCAAATTAACAAGCAAACTGTTTCAGAGAAAAATCGTCTTCTTTTTTTGGGATCGAATTCAACTGTTTTTGAACAAAATTGTTTCGCTTGAAGTTTCTTTTCTTTGGTTGAAAGTTTTACTATTTTCTTAAAAACTTGTCTTTAATTTGTTTTTGTTTTATTTGTTGTTAAACACTAAAGTTTTTACTTAAAAAATAACACGAGTTGTTGAAAATTCACCCTTTTTGGTCGAATTTAACAGCTTCTGATTAAAAATATTTTTTAGTTCAAATATCAATTATTACATTTTATGATGTTTCTTAAAGATTCATTTCTTGGATTTCAACAAAAACGTTTATTTTCAATCAAAGAAGATGACTAAGGCATCACGTTTTGGTTAAAAAGTCTTCTACGAAAAAAGATCAATTTTCAATTCAAAAAAGATAAATTCTCAACAAAAAATATAGTAGTATTTGCTTTAACCAATAAAGAATTTACTTTTATATAAAAAGAGTTCAATTCAACAACAAAATAATCAGTTTCGACAAAAAAGTTGTATTTTCCACCCAAAAAGATTTTCTACAAGAAAATGAATTTTTAACACGAAAATATGAATTTTCAAGAACAAATTTATTTTAAGCAAAAAATGTAAATTTTCACCCAAAGAGATGAACTTTATACTGAAATTATAAATCTTAAAAAAATGAATCTATAACCAAGCTGTTCAACTTCTAAACAATTAGTTAAATTTTTAATACAAAAATACGAATTTTCAACGAAAAAATGTAATAGTTCACATTTCCATCAAAAAAGAGTTTAATTTAAAATCAAAAACAGTTGATTCCATCCAAAAAATAAGATTTTTCATGAAAAATAGCTGAGTCTTTACCCAAAACAAATTTACTTTTTAAAAAATTCTCTAGCTTAAAATGTAAAAAATCTCCTTTTTCCGAAATTTATTAAATTTGCTACAATGTTTTCCAAATTTTTTAATCTTGAAAAATTGCGAAATTTTGCTTTAAAAACATGTACATTCTTTTTAAAAATGTTATGAAATATTATTTAAAATATTAAAAAATCTTTATCAATTTTTTAGTAGTATTGATTAAAAATGGTAAAACATTCGTTTACAATTTTCCCATAACAAATGCTTTAAAAAAATCAGCAAAGATTTTAATCTAACTAACATCTTAAAAACATATTTTTTATTCTCTTCTAACCTTTCAAAATTCTTAATAAATTGAAATATCTTGAATTTTTGTCTTAAAATTATTTTTTTATAATAAAAAATCATTTGCATTTTTTCAGGAAATTTTTTTTTCATTAACAATATTAACTTTTCCTACAAACTTTAGAATCCTGCAAAATTAAAGAAATTGTCTTAAAAGCTTCCGGATTCTTTTTTTAACAAATTTTGAAATTTTCCAGACTCACAATTATTATTATTATTATTTTAAAATAAAACCTAAAACATTTTATTTTTTCTCAGACATGTT